>JFBX01000255.1:117890-154699 GCA_001563135.1 Colletotrichum simmondsii
GTCACAGCCAAGAACGCATATTAGACTCAGAGATACTACATAGCATGTATCGAGACAACGTTTTATGCTACTCAGGTGCTTTCAGAAAATGTCTGGCTTCTGTACCGCTTACTGTGGCGGCATGGTCTCGAACATTGATGGAAGCCTTCACAGCTTGAAGAGGCTCGCTTAGTCATTGTGTGGGGAAGGAAAGAGAAGATGGTGAAGCCCGATCTTGATCTAAGACTGGTAGCTTTCTCTAAAGTCGCGATAACATGTTTTTCTCCTTTCTCCTGTTGTTCACGTAGTAAGATGCTTGTTCAGATGTTTGGGCCAACCCTTCACTTAAGTGAATCAAAACTTCTCTAGCCTTTTGGTTGGACGTGATTTCAATGATCTAGCAAGCTCCCGTCCCAATGCTGTAAAAAATGCCCCTTCCTCTTTCAGAAAACACGACGATAGATTTTTTCTACATTATCTTATCAAAGACCTTACTTAGAGTTTATAGGGATAGGAACTTTGTTTAGTTTCATAGAGCATAATCATTATCAGCGGGGGGGCCTTTACTTAACCTTTACCTATGTGGTCTTGGACATTGACCTGAACAGAACGAGTGGATTCGATATAGGTTCTAGAGATGGTACGGCTTGATACGAAACACAACCCAAGTATTTGTTTGGTACTTCCACTTCATGAGTTTCACATGTCCGCGTACTTATTTCGTCCTCCACCAGATAGGAAATGAAAGACAGAAGGTAGTATCAACCAGAAGACCAAAAGGAAATCGCGCAACTTATCAGCTTGGGAGAATAACCCGTAGCTTTGACGAATTACAATCTTTTTCTTGTCCGTAGCAAAGAAAAACGTCATTGCTTCTCATGCCCAGAGCAAGCCGCCAAGGACGACATGACTAGAGCCTCGTCTTTCAAGCTTCCCCTACATACGACTCGGCAGGAAGGCTGAGAGAAAAGCGCGCTTATCAATTCTATGACCAGCCTCATTGCTTGCCCCTCTCACTTCCGACGTCGATTTGACCCTCTCAGATTCAGCTGTGCGGTAGTCTGGACTGGCAAGTGCAGCCACAACCCCGCCGTCCTTGAGTACGAGTTGAACCAGAGTGACAATCGCTTGCAGATTCGCCGGATACAAGGCCCCTCGCGAGAGTTTGCCTGGCGTTCTCAAAGGCTTCGGGGCTTTTTTCTTGATTTCAGCTGGGAGTTTGTCGCAGAGATCGTTGTACAGGTTGCAAGGCATTTCCTCCTCCTTCGCCCGATTGTTCGGGGATAGCATCATCCTCCTCTTCATCTCCTTTTGAACAGCACCCATGACATCGAGCAAGATGCTAGAGTCCCGTGTCGCGCCCTCTCCCCGCCTGTGAATCTCTGCCGCAAGAATCAAGGTGTTCTTAGCCGTTGCGAGCTGTTCCAGTTGTTCCTTTGGTGCACCGCGTGCTTCTGCAACGCTAATTAACCTCTCGACGTATTTGATGAGGCCTGAACCCCTGTTGAACATTGCTGTCCTCGTGAGCTCCTCACTCAAAGCGGCTAACTCGATGAGATCATCCCGCAACTCTGTTTGGACCTCAAGGTAGGTTTCTATGGCCTTGAGAAGGGCTCCCTCAAGGGAATTGTTGTATGAGTTCCAGCTTTTGATGAGTTCCTCCGGCACAAGCCACTGACTGCGCTCCTCGATGGCAATCATGTATCGACTGTTTTTGTGTTTTCTCCAGCTGCAATGTTGCTTGCAAACAGTACAATTGCCATAGTTCATGGCAGCACAGAAGTACTTCGATAAGTCATCGCTTAAGCGGCATACCTCGTGGCAGGTGAAGTTGCACTCAAGGCACAAAGTAGTGGCTAGGCCTGCGGGAAGGTCTTTCTGCACCGCCACGTCATGTGTGATCTTGACTTTCTGGCCGGGAGCAGCACCAACGGCTTTGGCGAGTGCTCCCATGTTTGCAATCAAGTTCTGGGCCTCAGTTGCCGTGCGAAGGATTTTCTTTTCAGCAAGTTGACACTTTTGCTCCAGTAGGATTCGATCTTTCGTCACCTGGGAGCTGTTGATCGTAGGAATTGGCGTCATGGAATGGAGCATTTGCATGACCTGGAACTGTCCTCTGACGCACTGAATCCAGCCGTCACGGAAGGCATCACTCTGGACGACTGTCGGATTGATGCTGAATGCGCTGTTATTGACGGAGATCTCTCCATTCTCGATGGGCCATTCCAGCTTTCTCAAGGCCGTGCGAGCGAGGGGCTCACCGGCGTCACTAAAGGTGTAGATGGTTCTGAGACACGATTTGACGTCTTTGGCGAAGAGAGAGAACACATACGTCGCCACGGGCTCGAGGATTGTGGTGCGTGTCTCGTTGGCGCTGCAAGTGAAGATGATGGCGTTGACATGTGTGACCGTTTTGAAGAATTCTGACATGGCAGCGGTCACAAAGGCGTCGCGCGTCACCCCTCTGGTGTCACCGTAGCCAGGAGTGTCGACAACGAGAATCGTTCTGCCATAGAATAAAGGATTGAGTGGTCGAATCCTGTAACAGTTGACAGTCTGTGTCACCGATTCGGCCTGATTGGTACCACGATCATCGACAACCAGTATGCGTGCCTCATCATCTATCTCACCACCGAAGAGAAACGAGATAAATGCATTGATCTGGGTGCTTTTTCCGTGACCGCTAGCACCAACAAAGACGACAACCAAAGTGTCATCCATATTAGCGATATCGGATGCTTGTATCTCGGGCTTGAATTGAGGTGCGACATCCATGATGCGGACAACAACTTCGCCTCCAAATCTCCGGTCTGAGGTCGTCCGCGAGGCCACTTCCTTAAGACCCAGAAATAGAGTTGCTTTGCGACCAGACTGGTCAAGGCCCCATGGTGTCAAAATAGTGCTAGGTGTCCTTTTAGATAGTGAAGCCCTGTTCTCGGCGAAGAACGCAACCATCTCCGAAGCCACGGACGGCAACTTGGCTGTGCGGCCTACAGCAGGTATACTCCATTCTGAAACTCCGACGAGTGTTTGGACGCTGATGGCTATGCTGTGGTCGCAGTCGTCCGGCAAATTCTCAAGTAGCACTGTACTCGTGGAAGCTGAGAACCTCACTTCTGTCACTTTCTCGTTCTCGCCTGCCCGAGGGAAAGCTCCATCTTTCTGAGTATTCTTCTGACGGCGGTATTGCAAAATGAAGCCCGTGATTGGGAAGGCCGATCTTTCTCGCTCTTCTCGCTCTTCTGGTTCTCGATCCCAAGAGACGGTGATACTCTGGCCGAGCACGGTGAGTTGAGGGCTGGCAGGTGCCTTGGGGAGCAGACCTGTGACGATGAGATGCTTGGTGGGGCTGTTCGGGCTGTCCAAGAGAATATCTCCCATGCTGGTCTTCACCCTTTTCCCTTCCTCAGTTCCGGGACGGTGAGCTTTCTGTATGAAAGCGATCCCGAATTCGACGGCATCCCCTGATAGCAGCCGTTGTTGACGAAGAGTTGCGCAAGACTGCCTGACGTTGGAGACAATTTGTTCGTTTTCGAACCATTCTTCTTCTACGTCATCGTCAGAGTCGTCGTCCGATGTGCCGACGCGGTCTCCTGTATCACCAGGTGCCTTCAAAAGGGCCTCTTGTAGTGGGTGGGTCAAGGCTCCGACGAAACGATCGCTCAAGGACAACAACAGCCTCGGCTTCTGTACGTCGACCATCGACTTGTGTTGCAGTCCGCCGGCGGCGCCGAGGTGGTTGACAAATTTGTCCGTAACAAGCGCCGCGACAGTCCCGTTCAGAACAAAAGCTTCATTCTCTTTTCGCTTGATAAATCTCTCAGCGATGGCGACACGCTGCTCAAAGAGAGTGACGGTTGTTCGAAGTTCAGAGATCTTCTCATTCTTATCAGTCCTAACATCCCGCAACTCAGGCAGCAATTGACGTGCATCATTCGTGAAGCTGGTTTGAGAATCGGCGAATATGGCTTGAAAGTTGGATATCTGGCGTCCAATGGCAAGGAAGTGTTTTCAGAATACCTCGAGCTGAGCAAGGTCTTGCAGCTTAAGGGTGATTGTAAATCCAGCATGGAGCGTCTTTGCTGTCTTGTTGACCAATTGAGAGTCAAGAGCCCGTATGAGGCACTTCACCTTGTTGTTGATAGTAGAGAGTGGTAAGAGCTTGTAAGAGAGAGTGTTCATCTGTTGCGCTAGCTTGTCGGGCATTTCTGCTGTAACGCGTCGGGCATCGTCAAGGTTAGATACACTTTCGGCGATGGCGCCACTGTATGAGATCCTGACGTTTTCGAACTTCTCGTTCTTCTGTTTTGAGAAGTCCACCGTGGCAGACCCGTTGACGGGAATATTCGCAAGGCCAGCTCTGAGCTCGCTTGTGACCTTTCTGGCCTCGTCGGCAGTGGAGCAGGACTGAACATAGCTAAGGGTAGCGCTGCCGCCTTCGACCACCTCGGAGACGAAGTGTGTGAACTGGTCACTGTCGAGGTATTGTTCGTACTTCATAGCGGCTAAGGTCTCCTGGGGGATGCGACGCGTGCGACGCACCACCGAGCACGACACATCAATGCGTGCCTCATGAGTGCTTGATTTCTTGTCACCAAGGTACCTGGCTGCGCCCGTTGCGGTGACCAGCTGAAGATCGAGGCCCAGCGAGCCCTCAAGCCCTAGCGAGCTATTCTTGCGTGACTCCTCAAGTGATTCCGAGAAGTGGAACTCAGCCCCCTGGAGTTGCTTGGTGCCGATCTCCGCAGTGGGATTGACGACACTGTTATCCCAGAGGGAAATACCACTGAAGAACTGTGATGTCCGCGCATCGTACATCATACCAAGCTGGACATCTTGATCAAGAGCAGGTTGAGAGATGGGCTGAGAAAGAACGAGGTCGTTTGAAGCGTGGCCCATCTTGCCTGACATAACGTTGACAATGTGCAATTGAAAAAAAATGATCACAAAAATTAGAGGAAGAGAAAGAAGGACTGGAAAATGCCAGGTTTTCCTGGAGCAGGCTGCGAGACTTTTACCTCTGATGAAGGCCAAAAGTGCATCTTGGCGAATTAGTCACATAAGAAGTAAATGTACTTTTTCTCTCGGGTGGTTATTAGCAGGGGCTCAAGTTGGAGAACAAGACTTACATGTACATCAACACTATCAAACTGACGTTCCACGAGTTGGCTTTGAGGAGGCCACCGACATGTACGGTAGACCTATGGCGTTGCTCCTGCATCCATCCGAGACCTTATGATTAGCCAAGTTTCTGCTTCTGTCTGCTCATTGCCGTAGGCTCAGCGCCATTCCCCAGGTGGCGACCGTAAGTGAGATTCGCAGAATCACACCCAAGGAAGTCGCCTTTGGTTCAAAAGTTCCTGTGGAAACATTATTGGAAGTTGGGCTATCTTCGAAAAATTTCTTGAAGCTTCCAATGGTCAAATTCCTATTGTCGGTGTAGCTAGGGGCTGGGATTTGGCAGTTCAGCAGCCTAGGCTTGGTTACTCAAGTGAACACAAACGAGTAAACTTTGGCGATATCTCACTTTAATATCCGCAAGGCTCTGGCTGGCAGTGGAATGAACATGCATGTGTGACGTGTCACGTAATGATGTTCGAGTGGGCGGCACTTGCAAGTAGCAAACTGCATGACATCTTGCCAGAACTTCCCGTCTCTCGAAACCCCGTTGAAGCATTGGCTGGAGCAGCCCCAAATTTGCCGAGCTTCCACATCAGTCGGCATTTGCGATTGCAGTTCGGTGATCTGCCAGCCCGAGCATTGAACCAATCAAAATGCTTGGAGTCTCGGTGTATGGCGGGCGGGACGGTCCAAAAGCGCAGGAATCCCGACCACATGTCGGGGATAAGCTCCGTCTTACTCCCTTCGCCATCAAATTTATCGTACACCTCCCTTTTCACAACTCACAATTATCTGATCATCTGATAAGATCTCTTGGAATCTATTTCAGTAGTAACTTGAATCCGTCAAATCCCGGTCCAGGCAACAGCTTTCAATAAACTGGGTCTAATCTGTCAGGGTAAGATTCGGACTCAGTTCAAAAAGCCGAGCATCCCACCAGGCTTGCCCAGCCCGCGTCCCACGATCGTCTTTCCCCCCAATTTCCAACTTCTCCAACCATAACCTACAGCATTTCCGAATATGGACTCTTTGAGAAGCTCGGATCAGCCCTCGGCGCAGAAGAAGCGGCGCAGACCTGCCCTGGCATGCGAACAATGCCGCCGTCGGAAAGTCCGCTGCGATAGGAACCTCCCCTGCAGCACCTGCGTCCGTTCCAAGCACTCACTTTGTACCTACACCTCACAAACCAAGCCATCACCCAGGAAAAGTCCCAAACATGGGGCTGAAGGTAACGACGGTTCTCTCCACACTGCCCTTCGCCTGCCGGACCCCATCCTCCCGGCGTCATCATCCCTGCGGGCGAGACAACCGGTCACTTCCTCTTCCTCCGTCAGTGTAAACACACCTCTACCCACGCGGACACGGCAAGAGAATTTCAAAGACCCCATTCATGGTTCCACCAAAGTCGGCGAGTCAGGTCTCGGGTTTCCTGAGCCTATCATCCCAACTTCTCGGCCCTTGTCAGAAGCATCTCCCTCTACACACGATCCGAGGACGCTGGATGGACACCCCCTCTTTGACTCAACTAGCCCCGGCGAACATACTGGCCCAGCAGACTTTGGGACCTGGCGGCCAGTGAACCCTACACGCCCCTCGGCTGCCGTCAGTGTGAGAGCGGATACTGTCTCGACGCCCGGAAGCTGCCCCGGTTCGTCGTCGACGGTGAATTCTCTGGTTGACCGGGTGAAGCAGCTCGAGCAGCAGCTATCGGATCTAACTGTGAAGTACGGGGCTCGTGAAGATGATGTACCTCAACCTACACCTGGCCTCCGAGAAGGGTTGAGATATAGCCGGGGCTGCGTCAGCAAGACTCGCTATTTTGGCCAGAGTCATTGGATGAACGCGGCTGATATGGTAAGTGATAATCTTCTCGTTTCAAGTCATCAAGATCCAGCGTGTTCTGTTCCCTCTCCTTTCTCTAGAAGCCACCGGCATCCGGCTCTTTTGTCCTTTCTTTTCTGTCCTGCTATCATCTAGCTGTGGTACCAGCCTTTAGTCCAGGTTGCAGAACTATACGCTCCTATTGTCACATTGAATCAAAATACTAAATAGTAAAACACTGACACTTCCTTCAGTTGTACCGCCTTGTCAACTTTGCAAGAAAGTTTGAAAACCGTCGATCATCACAACTCTACGTTGACCTAGAAAAATGCAAGAAGCTAGGCCGCATGATCAAAGCCCGCCGGACTCCCTCTTTCAGCACAATTTCAACTGGCAAGAGCATGCCTCCTCGAGAACTAGCAGATGTTCTAATCGAAAACTACCTCCGTACATTTGAGTCAATTCACCGCATCATCCACATCCCGACCTTCAAAGCGGACTACGAAAAGTACTGGCTGAACCCATCCGAGGCCAGCGACTCCTTCATCATCACCATGCAGCTTTGCATGGGCATCGGCGCCACCATGCATGACGAGCGCTTCACTCTAAGAAACCTAGCCATCCAGTGGTTTTGGGAGGCCATGTTTTGGCTTATTACACCTTGTGAAAAGTCCAAGATGACTATCCCCGGGCTGCAGATCCGCTGCTTGATGCACTACCTCCGGCATACAGCCAACATCGGCTGCGATCTCACCTGGATCGGTGCTGGTGCCCTCATCAGAACGGCTATGTACATGGGACTGCATCGCGATCCCAAGTCAATCATTAAGATGTCTCCATACCGCGCTGAGATGCGCCGGAGGCTATGGGTCACGATCTTGGAGATCACCCTGCAGACGAGCATCGATTCCGGCGGCCCGCCTCTGATCTCACTTGACGACTTTGACACCGAATTACCGGCAAATCTAGATGATGAGCAACTTGTAGAAGACGGCGAATCCGCCTTTCCCGTACCCAGGGATCCGGGCACGCACACACAAATGACAGTTCCCCTAGCTGTATTCGGAACATTCGCAGCTCGCCTCGCTGTAGCAAAGCGCGTAAATGAGTTCCGTTCCGATACAGTCTACGAAGAGACCCTTCGACATAGCAACGAACTCAGCAAATCGCTTCAGAAGATGATGCAGCAGCTCAAGGCGCACCCTGCAGTTACCTCTTTCCAGCTGCGCTACGTCCAGTTCCTGACATACCGGCTCTTCTTCGCTCTCCACCACCAGATCGCACCCCTGGCGCTGCGGAATCCTGTGTACTACTTCTCTCGTAAGATGGTCGTCGATACGGCGTTGCGCCTATGCGAGGTCGCATTCTTGGCACCTGATAAATCGGGCACTGGCGCCACAATGAAGCCTGCGGACCCGTCTGAAGTGGACTTTCACCGGTTGACGATCAATGGTGCCGGTTTCTACCGGTCCGTCCCCTTCCAGAGCGTCATGACGCTTGGGCTGGAGCTTATCAACATCAAAGAGGAGGAAGTGAGGAACGGCCACTCTATGATCTACAGTGGCTCTGAAGATCAGCTGCGCGGCATTCTTGACGCTGTCTATCAGTGGTCGAGAGATCGGATCCAATCCGGGGAGACGAACATCAAGGGCCACGCGCTGAGTGTGCTGCTCATTGCTCATATTCATGGCTTGGAGAAGGGTGTGAGCGACGACAAGATTGAGGAATTCTTTGAAGAGGCGTGTAAAGAGCGGGTTAAGGAGTGCCACGATTTGCTTACGGAGTTGGCAGGGGGCGACGTTATTGAGGAAGGAGTTCATATGCCCGATGTCCACGATTTGGACATGGACTTTGATGCCGGCATTGACATGCTTGGGGATTGGGATTGGGCAACATCCGTGGTAAGTCTTCTTCCCCGCTAGCCCTAAACTGTTTTGAAGTCGCGCTCTAACTTGATTTCAGGACAACAATGGGTTCGGATTCAGCAACATCATGAATTTCAACGCTATGCCTGAGATGTTCTCATGATGCAGTACTCTGTCTGTTAGTAATACTGCCTGTGGAACCACGACACGCTCATCTATATTTGGGTTTGCTCGAAAATCAGTGTACGATTGAATGTAAGATTGCGTCTTTCTGCAACGAACCGAATGGCGGAAATCAATTCTCTCAGCTCAATCAATAGACCTCGTGCTTGATTAGACTACACACCAACGCCGAAATCTATTTGCGGGAAATCACTCCTTTTTGTTGACAAACAGGTCAGCTTTGAAGAGTGATAGGAGAACTAAATACACGAAAAATTAATAGATAGAGGGATCCATCACATTGGCGAGAAGCTGATAGACCATTAACCTTTACTAAGTGTGATGATGAGTTTTCCTTATTGAATGTTTGAACATAAGACTGAGAAGGAAAAAAGAAAGAAGCCCAAGCAGGCGGAAGAGCACCGAAGTCCCCTACGAGAAATAAAAAAACCCGCTGGCTTAGCATGGCTATGAGTGAGATTTTCGCCGCGGAGATTCTGTAATTTCGGCGTTTGGCGGGAATAACAGCGGAATCCTACTACATTGTACTCTAATGCTCTGAAGTACCTAGCCACGGCTTGCCTACTTTAGCTGCAATTCAGTGTGATTGCGACAGCATGTAGCAACCTGGGGCTTTAGCGGCGCAGTGGCTGCTTGCTGATGGCCCTCCTCTTACCTACAGCTAAGTACAAGGCACCCTTGGACGTAAGTTTTGAGACGTAACCGGCCAGCATCAGGATCGGATGAATGCCTCACACCGGTCGAGCAATTTGCAGATATGACTGGATGGAGTTGATCATTGTGCGGTGCAACAATATCCCGTCAGACGAACAGAAGTCCCTTCATAGACCCATAAGCTTCGGACTTGGTCCTTTTGAGGTCTTACTGCCTTGGTGCAGATTCCAGAAGCAGCCGCACACGCAATTCAGGCGCCGTTGGATGGCGATAGCGCTAACTCCGGGACGCCTCCCGCCGGCAGATGACTCTGTAATTCGCCTGCTCTGGCGCCAGAGTGGATTCAATGTCCGCACGACGCGGCCGCACCACCCGCTCCGTCTTAGACGGCTGAGATTGAAAAGACGGCCGGATCGCTGCTGACCTGACTGAGATGTAGATGATTACTCTCTCATCTTGTTTACTTCTGATACCCAGGGCACTTTGGCACAAGCCAGCGTTTCCACACTGACGTTGTTGTCATTTGTAAGAACACGACTCTACCGACACCACTAACACGATGCATCTCATCCTCACTGGAGCCACTGGCCTTGTAGGCTCAGGCGTTCTCGATGCCATGATCAAGATGAAGGACATCACAAAGATCTCAGTCCTCAGCAGAAGCCCGATCCCCATGGCTGAAGCCGCCGAAGATCCTCGAATCAATGTCATCATCCACAAGGACTTTGAAAAGTACGACGCAGACGTACTCGACAAGCTCAAGGGCGCAAACGGCGCTGTGTGGGCACTGGGCATCAGCCAGAACAAGGTCAGCAAAGAGTAAGCACAACCCCTCCAACCACCCCAACAAATATGAGAAGTGCTTACACGGCCACAGCGATTATGTCAAAATCACAAAGGACTACACTTTGGAAGCAGCAAAGGCTTTCGCAACCCTACCGCCGGACAACGAGCCCTTCCGCTTCATCTACGTCTCTGGCGAGGGCGCAACGCAGACGCCGGGCCGCTTCAGCGCCATCTTCGCCCGAGTCAAGGGCGAGACCGAGACCCTCCTCTCCGAGATGCGCGCCGCGAACCCGCGTCTGCGCGCCGAATCTGTCCGCCCTGCTTTCGTAGACAAGGCCGGCCACAAGGCCGTCGAGACCTATGCGCCCAACGCCGGCGCGCTGTACAACGCCATGAATATGTTCCTCGGCCCCGTAATTCGCACAACTATGCCGTCTTTTGTCAGCCCGACAGAAATTTTGGGCAAGTTCATGAGTGAAATGGCAATGGGCAAGATGGACGACGGACTTGCTGCTGGAGGGAAGGGGATTATTACGCTTAATGGCGGATTGAGGGTCGTGGAGAATGTTGGCTTCAGGAGGTTGGCTGGTTTGCAGTGAAGATACCCCATGAGACATGAATCCCAGTGCGGACGTGTAAAGTAGCTTTTTCATTGTAGTATTGCGTCCCAATGGCACTTGGACTATGATTCACTATACGGGATGTTTAAATGTTCAGATTTTACACTGATTCGCGCTCGCATCTTTGGACATCGACGATCAGCTTGTCGCATGGGCGGGTTCTAAAACTACATAAGACACAATCTGGGGCCAAGTCGCCAGCCGAAACCACTCATTGGATCTCGCAGGGATCCCCTGGCTCAATGGTCTAGTGGTATGATTCGCCCTTCGGGTTTACCAATCCTTGCGCACAGCGTGAAATTGGGCGAGGTCTCGGGTTCGAATCCCGATTGAGCCCTTTCGTTTTGCCAATTCTTGATATTTTGTGTCAAGGCTCGTTTGTTTTTGCCTGATGATCATTTATGCATGTTCGTGAGCGATGGCATCGTTGCTTTGAGGTGGCTGTGGCCAGACAATCTCTTTCAAGGCCGAGAAAGAACGGACTAACACAAAGGCAAGGCACTTATGTTGAGAATGTACTTCGCTGAAACGGCACGGCAGCATTCGCGAAACAACATCACTGGATAGTAGGGTGTACGACAATGGATGATCAGGTAGTATGAAGTGAATGCGAGCTAACATTATGTATCGTTGTCGCCATGCAAGCTATCTGGAGCTGAACTCTCACTTCGGCATATTGCCAACAACCCCAGTGCCCCTTCCCATATCCATCGAATGCTAGAGGGCAAGACGCCCGAGCGCCGCAATACGAAATTCTCAAGACCTCTAGTCCGGATCTCTCCTGGTCGTTGTAACCTTTCTGACGTTTCTCATGATACCATCCCAGCATGCCTTTCTCACTATGCCTATCCCCGGACCCCGTCTTGTTGTCCTTGACCTAGGAGCTCCCACGTACATGTTGACTCGGAGTATTAAAGCGATGTCCATCATCCGAACCAACTTAAGACATATGGCTGGCCGCTTGATGGCGTGTGTTGCTAGCGAATACGCTCTAGCTGCATCGCTTGGTCGGCCCGCGTAGTAGCAAGGAGATGTAGTATACATTACACCATGTAAGCAATATAGCTGCTGTCTGGTGCAACCGGTGACGATCCTGCTGAATAGTCCTCGTCGCCCTCACCGTCCTCATATGGCGCGTAAATATGGAAGACGGTACCGTAGGCGGGAGGCGGGGTGTTCCCTTCGAAAGCAAGGAGCGGTCTCGCAGTAGGGTCCTCGCGCTCATACCGAGGGAGCGGCTCTGACTGATCCCTAAAGCTGCGGAGGTTGGGCATCGTTCGTAGGTTGTCTCCATAGTAGTATTGTGGTGGGTTGTACCGGGCATCAAGGTAGGCCACGAGCATATTGGTTCCGAGCGCTATGCTTCCAAAGAAGACGAAGCTGAGAAATATCAAGAAGAGTGCTTGAAGGAGAGACATGTCCCAGGGGTCGCCGTGCATGTCTTCCATGGCCTTAAGTTTGGAGTCGGAGATGCTGAAGTCGTGGATGGCGAAGAAGTAGTCAACACGTCCCTCCGGAATGAACATTTTGATGTATGGTGTGATCGATGATTTTGTTCTGATGTGTATTTCAGTTGCGCTTAGGCCTGGAGACAAGATTTGATGTGTATAGCGAGAGAGCGAGGTGTTATTTTTTCAAGTAGGTAAGGAAAGGACTATGGGTGCATCCTGTAGGAGAATGCATACAGCCAGATGAAAGCTGGTCTTTGGGTGGGAGCGTGAAAGGTATTTATTCTACAATTCCACGTCTTTCTCCGGAAGGAAGCCATGAAGCTTCACGGTCACCGTTGTTGCCGAACTAAGGTGGCTTCTGGACATCCCAGGGACCCGTCTCCCTCTCTCAAGGAGGCATCTTGGCACAACAATGTAGGATAAGCTCTCCTCCCGCCCACGGCTCGTACATGGACAAACACCTGGAAGAAGAGACCATTGCGGCCAGATAGCAGTTGAGTATCACTCGGACACTAGTGGGATCGCCCTGAAGTGCGGCCACTGAGAAAAAGGACTCACGACTATGTAGATGCGGAATCGAACAAGTTTAAATACCTCTCCATTCGTGAGCATTGTAATAGCTACCTGAGCAGAGTGTTCCTAGTAAGTGATATGGTAACCCCCTCCACCCCACAATCACTTTTCGGCTCCCTTTCAGTAGATGATCCACAACCTTATTGTTGCTGCTCCCCTTCAGTTTTCTCTGCCTCTGGCTTTCTACCGTAAATGAAGTACCTGGAATCATATGTCAGCTTGAAGTACCCAGATATCGAAATTTGACTTACACTGGCCAGTACGCATGGATAGACCTGTCCTTCAAGTCCTTCCTTACGTCAATCAGGAAGACCTGAACTTCCTCCCTTTTCCACTCATGGGCCCGAGTAAAAGCCGCCATAGTAAATCCTTCAACGCCAGATGTCATGTTTTCGTTATTCCACATGCCGAGCTCCTTGTACTTGCGTTGCCTAGCCCAGGGGTTCGTTGGCCACTTGTCTACATGCATCGTCATATCGACGAATCCGACCTCCTTCATGACCTCTGCAAGGGGTGCCACATGTTGATACGGACGTCCGAACTTGACAGACGCATCGTACATCAAGTCGATGCATTTGGAAACGGCATGATCTGGCTTCAGAGTACCGTCATCTGACTTGAGATAGAGATCAAACTCTTGCATCTCGAAGTACCCACCAGGTGTCAGATTACTGAGATTGTAAGCATGCATCGTCCCAAGTGCACACAGTGGTGTGCCTTGAATGAGAATGATGCAACGACTTACTCGAAACATTTCTTCAGATAAGCCTTCCAGTCGCTGACGGATGAGTTCATCGCACGACTATGGATGTAGTCGAATGGCTGCGAATATGTCCAGGGTTCCTCAAGGTCGTCTACTTCAAACTTGACATTTGGGGGGACGCTACTGGAAGTAAGCTTTTCTCTTCCTAGGGAAATAGGGTCAATCAGAACTCACAACTCAGGCATCGACGGAGAAAGGTCCATTCCCAGAACCTGTTTGGGTCAAAAAGGTGCCACGAATTGCCGGCATGGATGGGCGCATACCTCAGCCTCAGGGTGCTCGTCTCCAAAGTCTACTGCCCATATTCCAGTGCCTGTGCCTACATCAAGGACCCTCTTGACCTTTGACTTAGGATCATTTGGCGGAGCAAGCCCCAATTTGTTGTCTTGGGTCAGAAGGAATATATTGTGTTGTAAGTCTAGTGATTCTGTCAGCTGGTATGACCTTTGTGTCTTTGCGAATTTATTCGGGAAATACCCAATCTGTCTGCCTCAGATTCATCATTCGGAATGTGATATTCTGCGATGTTTGTAAGTTCACCCGCATTTGCCTGCTAGCAGCAAGAATTCCAGAACTCACTGCCGTCTTTGTATCTGTGATATGTCCTACCGTTCTCCAGTCGAAAATCGAGAACAGAGCTCGAAAGGCTTGTGCTCGATGAAGCAATGCTCTGATCTTGTCTGTGAGCTCAGAACATCTAAATGCCATGGAATCCTTAGGAAGAGTGATCTCACCTCGCCAAGCTCTGATGCGCTGTCGTCTGTAACCTACACCATGTCAGACACCCGCCTGCTCTTACATAGCGGTTCGTCATATCTACTTCAGGAACAAGCTGGACTGGAGCATTGATGGTCGTCGTGTTGGATGTATTAGAGGCTGCCGCCGCCGCTGCCGTAGGTGACGTTGAGGTACTGTCGCCACACATTTTCGAGCAATTGTTGACAGCAATGAAGATCAAATTAGTGGGTTGAGCGGTTTCAGGCAGATTCTTGTGAGGTCTTCTAGAGAATGACAAAATGACGAGGTACTCTGGTGTGAGCTTGTATACACTTGGACTGGGCCTGTCTTTTATGAGTCTTGTTACCCCTCTCTTCATCCGGAGACAATTATGCAGGCCAGCGGCAAAGATGCTATTTACAGCATTTTTCAAGTCCACAAAGAGAAAGCTACCCGTGCTTCAGAACGAATCGGTTAGGTAGAATGGGGCTCGTATGATTACAACATGCAGTTGGTTGTCAAGGCGCCGCTTGTTGCGGTTGGTTGCGACCAACCATGATCCCGTTGGTCACGTCTTGACAGGTTCCCCCCACCTTTTCCTGTTTCTGTGACTTTTTCTCTCTTGTTGATTTCACTAAATAATTGACTCAAATTCAAGTTCACGCTTGTAGGTAACTTAGCCAGCACAGCCGGTGGTTGGTTCTATAGGCCTGCACTTCCCCCTTCTTGCGAGTCACTGTTACTGCAATTCTTTAGCTATGGAAATGAATATTTAGATTCGTAGGCTAAGGCAGTTGTCATTGGCCAAACGTATCGCAGATATCAAGGTTGTCTTACGGGCTTTATGCTGCATTACACAGGGCCCAAAATTGATGAACTTGCGGCCTAAGATAAGCCGTGCTGCTTGGTGTAGAGAGGAAAGCGTATGCTACATCATCGTGGCAAAGATACTTACGAAGAATGATGGTGTCTAGTTGTCTCAGTCTCGGCACTCAAACTGTGTTCTGGTTTCCGAGGTTGTCTTCGGATATGAGTTGATGATGCGAGGCAAATGATTATGGAAGTGCACGATCATTAGTTCATCCGATTTCGAATAGTCGCTTGAGTCCACGTGCTTGGAGTTCAGACGATGCGGTCTGGTACATCTATCAATGGCGCACTGGGCTGACTGTTTGGGTGCTTATCCAAGGTAGATGTAGTCTAAGCGCAGGGATCCGGAATATATCATGCAAGAACGCGACAGAGAGGAAATAGCACGAGCGATTGGGGAACAGGAAGTATTTCGAGGCAACTCGTTGGCGAAAGTCAGCTAGGATAATCATGTGAGCGTGTCAGTTGCGGGACAATTTTTCAGCAGAATCCGTCCGAAGCTGTAAACCAGCGGGGCTGCCCCGGTCCATCATCTCAAAGTCCCGTTGTTTAGGTTCAGCTAAATTGTTGGGTTGACAGATGCAAGGCTGGCAACCCTGGATTCGATCAATGGCGTATACGTTCAAGCTCGCCCAATCATCAATGATCGTTTGGATCCGACTATTCCATAGAGAAAGGATTTGGGTGCTGATGGTTAGCTCCCGATGCGCTCCACAACGGCTTCGGGAAACCTTGGGCGGCCTATTCCATACAGATACAGCATTTACCGAGAATCGGGAGCGACTAACGTCCCGAGCCGTCGGCCGTGCAGGCCAGAATCGAAATGCCGCCAATATCGAGCTCCACTCAACATGCTCCGTCTTCTGACCGTGTAAGCCGTCACTGAACTGCCAGGATATCCTCGTCAAGACTGAGATCGAGTAATCACTGACTTGGAGAAATATATAAGCTAAAGATTCTGGTCTCAGAGGTCTTGATCATACCAGCACAATTCTTTTGATTCAGTGATAGTTTCATCAAATCTTAAGTCCAATAAGCCAAAAGAGCCAACCATGACCCTCATAGCCCATCAAACCAACGGCGATTCTGCACACGACGGTGTCCCCAAACCAACGCACGAGAGCACTTTCTTAGATGGCGTGCTCCGATGGCCATCTACAGGACTCAAGGTTCTCATCGTTGGTGGTGGGCCTGCCGGCCTACTGACCGCTCTGGAGTGCTGGAAAAAGGGACACGATGTCGAAGTTGTTGAGAAGAACAGCAAAAACTCTACAATTGGTGAGCCATGTTTTTCATACATGAAGTAGAAAGACCGAATAATCAGAAACAAATGGACTAGCTGACACTTAGACACAGGCGACGTGATTTTCATCGGACCATCTGCTCTCGCAACTTTCAAGGACTACCCGAGCATGCTTGAGGAATATCACCGCCAATCGTGGGATGCGTTCTGTTCATACCGAAGACTTGATGGCGAAGAAGTCTGTCAGCCTCAAGAGTTTGAGTACAACAGAGACGATGTCCAGCCCCACGTTGCTTGGCCCCTGAGAATCAGGACTATGGTCAGCCGACCGGGCATGTCAATCATGTTCTACGACCAGTGCATGCGTCTAGGCATCCCGGTCAAGTTTGGCGTGAATGTCGTTGACTACATTGAGAATGCTGCCGAAGGAACAGGCACTGCTGTCACAGCTGATGGCCAGCGACTCACGGCTGACATTGTGGTCGCTGCCGATGGTCTAGGCACCAAGTCGCACAAAGTGGTCATGGGAGAAGCAATCAGAGCCGTCCCCACAGGATTCGTCATTTGCCGCATCTTCTACCGTCTTGACCCGGTGAAAAACAAGAACCTCTATGAGAAACTGATCAAGACGACGAGGCCTGATCTTCGCACTCATTCCGGGTGAGTCCTTAGCGATACTTGATGAACGCATCAGTGTGCTGACTTTTGGTCTTATAGTGGTGACTTCCATTGTATCTTCATCACTGCTAATGACTCTATCGTCATCGCAATCACGATGCCGGTATGCCGCTTTTCCCGGACCACACTCGCAGCTAGTTTTGCTCTCCTGACAGATGAAAACGACTAATCACTACTGTCATAGGACGACGGGACTGCATCGGAGTCGTGGGCCGAGACCATCACTGGCGATGAGTTTGTCAGTAAACTGCCAGTCACCGAAGGATGGGACCCTTTGATTTTGGAAGGCATTCGCAACATCCCCGAGAACAGCATCGTCAAATGGCAGCTCTGCTGGCGCGATCCTCAGCCTAAGTGGACATCGCCCGAGGGTCGGATTCTCCAGCTTGGTGATAGCGCACACGCCTTTATTCCATCTTCGATTTCTGGCGCATCTACAGCGCTGGAGGACGCTCAATCTCTGGCTGAATGCTTGCGGCTTGCAGGAAAGAAGGACGCCAACATTGGAACCAAGGTTCACGAACTATTGCGGTACGTCCAACTCCATATGCATATGGCCTCTGATCCCTCCAGCCAAGCTGACTGTGCTTGAAACCAATAGCATTCGACGCGCCTCTACCCTCCAGCGTCTTGGATTCGCTAATCGACGAGAGATGCACCGCGAGGGAGGTTTCGAAGAGGTTATGAAATCTGCAGCAAAGGGCGGCCCGATGGGACTTGGCAAATGGATATGGACTCACGACCCTGCGAAGTACGCCACCGAAAAGTTTGCCGAAGGCCGCAGTCATCTCGAGAATGGCACTCCCTTTGAGCATACAAACCTTCCCAAGGGGTTCAAATGGGAACCCAACTGGACCATGCAAGAGGAGATTGAGAAAGAGAAACGGGGAATTCACACCCCTGACCTGAAGATGAATGGTGACTGGAGCATCTACTAGACCTACGCGATGTATTGTATAGACGTCCCCTGTCAGAACTATAGAGTTAGAAGCATATACAGAGGCGTAGAATCAATAGAATATGTTTTCAAACACAACATCAATCACCTTGATCCTGAATCAACACCCATTTCGGCATGTACCTGCGAGATATGAATCCACAGTACTGCGGCCACCACGGCTTGATGCCCACTTCTACCACGTCGAGCGGCCTTGAAAAAGCCTGAAATGTTATCACGTTCATTAGGGTATATCTAACATAAAAGTCTATCTCATTGCATATTCTTGTAGGCTTTGTAGGCTTAGTACTTTGCAGCGTTGTTAGTACTCTAAGGACTGCTGGATGCCGACGACATGACGAAGCTCAAAGGGATGACATGCAGTCAGTCTGATCACCTAGGGTAAAGTGATGTGGTGAGCTCAGTGAGACTGCAAAGACAGGTGATCTATCGTCATGAGATAAAAACCACGATGAAAGGTTGAAGTGGAGCGCCGCCGAGTGTCGGTTTATCGCAGGAGGAGCGCCGCCGTGCTCCAGCCAGATTCGATTTGTAAACTGATTGAATTTGTAAACCAATCCGATTTGTAAATTTGTCTGTTTTGTAAACCCAGCTGACCACCAATAATCATCATAATCCTTCTTGCCAGCTGTTGCCGATATTGAAGCCGTCGCTTACAAGTCGCTCAATTCAGACGACATTCGGAGCTCTTACTTTGAACGACTTTACGAAATAAAGTGGGCCGCGTCACCAAAGAGTACCATTGGCTAAGGATGTTAATTAGACGCGGTCTGTTGATCTTTGTCCTCGAAGTTCAAGCTGTAACCTAGCACAAGGCACGGATGTGGCTGCAGGAGGTGCTTACACCTTGCGAGCGCCACGTCTGTTGTCCGGACATTGGCGCGGGGGCTGAAGTATATATGATGGAGAAGTCCGACAGCATCACGGGGATAAATCCCCGACCTGCATCATTGAAATCGACTGCTATTTTACAATCTTGCAAAGACTACAGTAGGAGAAGAAGCAACGATGGATTCGAGCGCGATTTTCAGAGTCGACGGCATCGTCGCCGTAATTACAGGCGGCGGGACAGGTATGCATCCTCCGGCAAGACGTTGCTGAGTTCAGTGCTAAGACCGCACCCAGGCATCGGCCTCACAATGGCGAGGGCTCTGGTCTCTCAAGGTGCCGCCAAGGTCTATATCCTTGGGCGCCGTCTTGAGGTGCTTGAAGACGCAGCCAAAGAACATCCCAACCTGATCCCCCACAAGTGCGACGTCACCTCAAAGGAAGACCTCCAATCCATTGTCGACCGTATCACTAAGGAAGTCGGCTATGTCAACCTCGTTATCGCCAATTCAGGTGTTCTTGGGCCTTCGGTTCGCTTTAACCCAGCGCATTCCGTATCCGATTTGAAGAAGATTCTCTTCGATGACTTTTCCATGACGGAAATGACGGAGGTTTTGCACGTCAACATCACTGCTGCCTTTTTCACCATGTCAGCCTTCCTTGAACTCCTTGATGCTGGTAACAAGAATGCTCTCAAGGGTGGTTTCGGCAAGCCGGACCAGGAAGGCAGTGACGTTATCGCCATCCAGAGCCAAGTCATCTTCACGAGCAGTATTTCGGCTTTCAGTCGGCATTTCTCCTCGACACCACCGTATTTGGCCAGCAAGACTGCCATCATGCAGCTCACTAAGCAAGCCAGCAGTCAACTGGCTAGACATGGCATTCGTGTGAACGGGATCGCCCCTGGGCGTGAGTATTACCGTTCTGATTCTGCATCTCAATTCCCTTAAACTAATAAACTCCAGTATTCCCCTCAGAAATTGCTTCTGGGCTTATCGGTGACCGCAAGCCAGAGACCGAATCTCCTGATGATACGAAATTCATTCCTGCGAGGAGGTTTGGGGGGGACGAGGAGATGACCGGGGCAATTCTCTACCTTGCCAGTCGTTCCGGCAGCTATTCGAATGGTTCGATCATGGTCATGGATGGTGGCCGGTTGAGCGCCATGGCTAGTTCCTACTAGAGGTATTGTAGTTCCTAGTGTCGGTCAAGTCTGATCTCTAATTGAGGGTATTTACGGCTCAATGCCTGCATGCCATATGATATCGATGGATACAAACTTGAAAGGAATAACTGAAGAGCAAAAACGGAGATTCGATAATGCGTGCTATCTCAAGTGCAATAAATCATGTACACAGACCTGGATATCGGAGTTGTCGCTAGCCACATTTTATATACGGACAGTTGGCTTATCATCAGTTCGCCTAGATGAAAAAGTCGGACATCTAGGTTTTGTGACTAACCAGGCTTGCCGAGATCATAAAACCACAGAGCACTATGTTCAATAACAAGACAAGGCAATAGACAGCGCGTCTTTTCGAAGTTACAATGCGTCGTGATTTCAACATGAACTACCAGTTCGCCAACAAAGGCCGACTTGACCTTCAACTGCCAACAGAACCAATGCATAGTACTATCTGTGCATGACGAAGATTACTCACACAAAGACAAGACCTCGGCCTCTGATATCTCACAAAGATATTGTCTGTGGCAATGTGTCACCAATCGCCGCTACTAGCAAGGAGATAATAATGAAGCGATCCACCGGCATCCGAATGCACAGTCATGCCCAAGAACTTGCAAGCAACTTCCAGGAGTCTTTTTGCCAGGCTTACTTGGCACTATCAACTTCGCATAAGCCCTACGCCAAATCTTAGACAGTATCAAGTCTTCACTCACATCGCCTGCCCTACTTGACGTAACCGGGCAGGCGCACCTTCCTCCCCTCGTCAACACCTGTAGACATGGATGGCCTCCCAGTGTCCGACGAAGCCGAACCCGTTAACCATGTGCTGCCTCTCTTCCGGGTTTATTTCGGGGAGGAACTCGTTGATGAGTTCAGCCGACAGCGCGAGACGGATGAGAACGACGTGATGACACGAATGTTCAGAGCCGCTGGCGAGGGCCAGCTCAACGGCTTGATGAGGAATTTTCTGAGTAAAAACGGTAATTGTGACAAATATCACGTTCCTGGCTGGATGCGCAGAGCAGCGAAGCAGTTGCACAGACTAGCCGATGGCTCTTCGTTCCGGAAATGGCAACGCAGTCGTCGGCGGAAGGCTAGGGACACTGTTGGGAGACGCCTGGCGAAAGCTGAACTCTTCCGAATGACGTTTTCAAGTAGTGAATGGGAAGCTGGCCTTCGAAGGAAACCTCTCTTTTACCTCGGTGTATACCAGCACTTGTATGACCTTCGTCAGGGCAATCCGAGTGCAGCGTTTGACGCCGTCTTGAATGACCAACTTCGTTGGGGATTCCGTGCCAACTACCTCGTGGCAAACATTGCAGAATTGCGAAGACTTTGACCGACAAACGGGAACTGCTTCATGTTTTCTTTACGAGACTGGAGATGTGTTGGTTCCCGCACCATGCACATGATCCGCATGCAGCAGTACAGGGTACTGACATCCTACATTCGAGGCACAACAATCTTTCCAAAGAGGCACATGGTAGCTGAGGGTAAAAGGACCGACAAAAATACAGGCCTTGCTGGCCGGGCGATGACGTATATTGTGACTAGGATCATTGATGCCTGTATTCCGGAGCATGAGTGGCCAAGTATGGTGTTGCAGATGCAGGCCCTCGTAGATAGATTGGAGGAAGCCCATAAGAACAGCAGGATCTGTGAAATCAGAGATTTACTGTCGAACTGAGTTCGAATATCTCATGAAGTTCAAGTCGATGAGGCATTAGTACGAGGTACCTTAGATAAACCCCGAAGCTGACCAAGTAAAGTAACTTCCCAAGGTCGGTGTATGGAGATTCTGGCGGTGGCTGATATATCAAAACCGTTGCCGTCTGGTCAGATCAAAGTAAGAGTCCGTTCATATTTAGGGCGTCAAATGATCCAAAACTTTTATCAAGGTGTATTTCCTTCTCTTTGTGACTCAATCCAAAATTCGGTTTAGGTTTCCTGATACCAAGGTTCTTTCAAGAATGGGCTTTCAGCCGGATGCTTTGCGCGCAAGAATCAAGAACCATAGAGGTAGTGAAACTCTGTAGTTTCTCCATGGCTTCAAGCCAACAAACACGTGCTGAAACCCTACATTCCTTCACTATGTATATAATAAGATGGCTACTTGGAGGTAGAGGAGGTGTTTTCGAGCAACCACCAGACGTCAATCATTACCCTAGATCGCACACAACACGTTGAAAAGCCCACAGCATCCCATCACATTAAACACCACAAAATGGCCTCCTTCCAGATCTTATCCGATTTACATCTTGAACACAACAACTACTCAAACTATCGCATTATCCCAACGGCACCATACCTTGCTTTGATTGGCGATATCGGATGTGTCAAAGATCCCGGCTACATTGGCTTTGTCAGAGGCCTGCTGGACCAATTTCGCGTTGTCTTCTATGTTCTTGGCAACCATGAGCCTTATGGCTCTAGCTGGGATAACGCATGGGAGACGTTGGATAAATTCGAAAAAGCAAATCGAAGTGAACGGAAGAAGAATCCTGAAAGCGCAGTTGGCGAGTTCGTCTTCATGTATCAGCGAGAATACCGAATTCCCGACAGCCACATAACGGTATTGGGATGCACACTATTCTCCAATGTCCCATCATCGAAGATGACGCCTGTCAGCAACGGCCTAAACGACTTCCGCGAAATCGATGGCTGGACTGTCGAAGAGCATTGCCAATTGCACAAGCAAGACCTAGCATGGTTGAATAGCAGAGTCAAAGCCATATCCAGCGACTCTGACCGCAAGATTGTCATCTTCACGCACTACAGTCCGACCGAAGATACTCGCGCCGTTGAACCTTGTCATGCTCAAAGCGACATTAAATCTGGTTTTCAAACAGACTTGCGAAGCGAAGATTGTTGGCAGAGCCCTAATGTCAAGGTCTGGGCGTTCGGTCATACACACTACAACTGCGACTTTGTGGACGAGGGAACAGGGAAGCGACTTTACACCAACCAGAAGGGCTACTCGCAGGAACACTCTCCAGGCTTCAGGGAAGGAAACGTGGTTCACGTGGATTGAGGCTCACAAACGAGAGTTTCTCATGTTCTCGGCTGGGGAAAAGGTGGTTCCCTAGCCTTGTGAGAAGGTAGCAACCCCGAAAGAATTTCTTCCTCGAGTTGGCCATATGCAGCCTACAATCGTAGCCAAACCCTAGCCGCCCGGGAGGGAATAGACATCATCTGCCTACCGCTTGATCAACATGAATTTTTACAGGGGACTCAAGTGGAACGCAATTCTGATTTTCCGTTCTGCAAAGTGGTCAGCTTTCCGAATCGTCCCGACTCTTGCGTCCGTATTCAGTGGAGAGAATGGTCGGTCAGCTGTCGCAGCCTGCGAGACACTCGTTCTAGAAGAGGCCACGCTCGAGCTCACCGACTCGGTGGTACCACGACCCTCTTTTACCCCTTTCTCCCCAAACTCAGGCGTGCGGAGGATCTCGGAGGCTCTCCGGTGAGACTGAAGTGCGGGATGAACAGGAGACATCGAGGCAAGCATCGAAAAGTTTGGGACGGTCATCGGATGGTGCAAAGCATGGAGAACTGGACATGATTCTGGGGGGCGGTTGGGGAATCAGTCCCAGCGATTGAGCAAAAGGATGGAGAAAACTCGAAATAGATGGTAGCAGACGTGTGAAATCCAAGAAAGCCAAGACTTCGCTCTCCATTTATCATTTCTCCTTTCCCCATCAAAGACGTTCGAGTCGGTCCGTTGAATACAGCGAGAGTCTTGGGCGATTCCCACTCGCAATCGGACCGTTACACTCCACATTCCACCCCGAAACTGCGGAGAACGGGGCATGCAATTTGGGGCCCCGACGCTCCGCGCATAGCGGTCAAGTTCCCCGGCTGCCCCGATGGGAGGCTGTCGGAAGTATTGCTACATAACGGATGTCCCATGGGGGCTCCAGCATGATGGGCGGAGAAGCATACTGGAAGGTTTAAACTGTACTGTGCAGCTATCAGACCATGAAGCTAGAACCTGTGTGATAATATGGAGAAGGCCAACAGGAACTGTCTAGCGGACGAGACGCAAACTGTCAGATCAAAGTTACCATCTATGCTTTGCCCTCATCAAGTCGTTCCCAGTACCTATCCATATGAGGGTTACAGAAGCCTGTAGCGCAATGCTTCCAAGTGTTCGACTGTCGATAACAAACATTTCAAGATGGAGACACAAGCAGCACTTTAGGTAATGTCAGAGGCGTCCAACGCCCTGAATCACGGGGGTATCGCAGGGATGGCATTGACTCGTCAGTCTGCCCAGACTGAAAAAGCACAACTTTGCCAACTGCCAACATTCGCCCAGCCAGCAGCAGCCTTGGAAGTCCATAGTTAAGTTGAACAAGACGCGTTGCGCTCATAGTCTAGGCACGTCACATTCTGTCTCGGAGTCAACCAGTGACCCGGCTGCATCTTACAGCACAATAGACTTCTGAACAAGCAGAAACAGGTCGGACGCGCCGCTGACTGACTCGCATGTGAGGGTCTGGGGATCGTCATTACTTTTTATTCCTAGTATTCAATTCCAATACGTCGCGTTGTGCAAACTCGGCCCCACGTTGCCGGTTCCGCCTTCGCCTATTGCAGGCTTTGACATTCGTTTAGGTGGAAGAATCAGCAGTCTCACAGAGTTTCCAGGGAGACTCGGTCGCGCTTTGAGACCTTGGCCTTCCACCGTGGACTCATCTTGGCAGCATAAGCCGGTGTCTTGGCTTCACAAATCGATTCCGTATGCCAATGTCCGCGTACCCCTGCCTCGCTGTCGGCAATGACGGGGGCCAAGCAGCCGATCTGAAGCCTCACCCTCAAGTCTCCCAACCATTGTCGACGCAGTGAGCCCCATGAACAGGTGCTTTTTGCCCTGTTCAGCTTGTCTATTGTCAACTCGCTGGCACTGCGAGCTCTCTAGCTCGCACGACTCGCAGACACCAAGTCCTGCCTTGGTGGAATGCGCGGCGCCCTTCCAACCCCGGATTGTCGATGCATGGGGCTTCCGACAGTCGGTCGCGTGGGTGGCGCCTTTCCTGTCTCCCCCAGATGAAGGCGTGGGATGAAAGTGGATTGTGTCCATGTACGGATACAACAAGTACTTCCCAAGGTCATCCCACACCTTCCATCGAGCCTTCTTCAACCTTGCCGGTCTGCGCCCCAGTATGGAGAAAGGATAGGACCGAGTCGGCCTCTGGGGCAACGTCATAGCATCATTGCCAATCACTGTAGTCGGTCAGCCGACTCAGGCTCGTCCACATCTGCGAAGTGGCAGGATGTGGCTGCAGTATAAAGCCATCATGGTGCATACTTGAGAGACATGAGCATCACTTCCCACGCTCTCTGGCTTTCCCACACAACTGGGATTGAATCGACCTTTCTTCTTATCTCCGCTACTCCTTCACTGGACTATTAGGACATCTGCATGAGTCCTTGAGCGAAGAGCTTCTGCTCCCTCACTCACTACTCCGGATTCCACCCTAGTTCGATCTCGATACCGTACAAGAGCATCCGAAAACATGGGGTTGGGCAAGAAGTGAGAAAGAGCTGTTGCACTGTACACTCTGGTAGTCACTAACATCAACTTAAGGTCCATTCGCATTAATGGCGCCGACTGCGGCATCGAGTCGCTTTTGCTTGGTGTTATCACCAGCATAGGAGGCTTCCTTTTCGGCTACGACACCGGTCAAATCTCATCTATGCTTCTGTTCACGGACTTCAAGAGACGCTTCGCAACTGGTGCACCAGACGCCGACGGTATTCCACAATGGGTTCCCATCACCCAGTCCCTGATGGTGTCGCTCATGAGTATCGGTACTCTCATCGGTGCGCTCTCAGGTGCCTACACGGCCGACTGGTGGGGCCGACGAAGGAGTTTGAGTTTTGGTGTCAGTATCTTCATCGTTGGAAACATCATCCAAATCACAGCCATGAACTCGTGGGTTCACATGATGATGGGTCGGTTTATCGCTGGTCTGGGAGTCGGCAACTTGTCTATCGGTGTGCCCATGTTCCAGTCTGAGTGCTCTCCCCGCGAGATTCGTGGTGCTGTTGTCGCATCCTACCAGCTTCTCATCACCTTCGGTATCCTCATTTCCAACTTGATCAACTTCGGCGTTCGCAACATCCAGGAGTCCGACGCTTCATGGCGCATCGTTATCGGTCTTGGTATTGGCTTCTCCCTGCCATTGGGCTTGGGAATCCTCGCCGTTCCCGAATCTCCTCGATGGCTCGCAGGTCGTCAGGATTGGGAAGGTGCTCGTATGTCCATGGCGCGCCTCCGTGGTCTTAAGGACGATCCGCACAACGAGACCGTCGAGAAGGATCTCCAGGAAATGTTCAAGGTCATTGAGGAGGAGTCCAAGACGGGCTACGGTACTTGGCTTGAGTGCTTCACTGGATCCTCTGGAATTCCGAAGACCGTCTACAGAACGATCCTCGGTATCTGCATTCATTTCCTGCAGCAGTGGTACGTCGCGGCACATAGAAGTTTCAACGTCTAAGAACAGTGTCTAACGTTCATTATAGGACTGGTATCAACTACTTCTTCTACTACGGAGCGCAAATCTTCGAGTCGGCTGGTATCGATGATCCGATCATGGTTCAGCTTATTCTCGGTGCCGTCAACGTTGTGTGCACTTTCTATGGTCTCTATGCTGTTGAGAGATACGGTAGACGTTGGCCCATGTTCATTGGTGCTCTTTGGCAGTTTGCCTGGCTCACAATCTTCGCCTCTGTCGGCACTGCCCTTCCTCCCGAAACCAGCGCGACCAGCGGCATCGTCATGATCGTCTCGGCCTGCATGTTCATTGCTTCCTTTGCTAGCGTAAGCTTCCCTCTGCCAACTTCAGCAATTCCTCTTACTGACTATGTATCTTTCTAGACCTGGGGACCTATGGCATGGTGCGTCATTGGAGAGACCTTCCCGCTCCGAACCAGAGCCAAGCAGGCATCTCTCGCTACCGCCGGCAACTGGTTGGGCAACTTCCTCATCTCGTTTCTGACACCGTTCGCGACCAACGGTATCTCTTTCGCTTATGGTTTCGTCTTTGCTGGTTGCAACTTGGCCGCCGCTTTCCTCGTATGGTTCTTCCTCTACGAGACGAAGATGTTGTCCCTCGAGAACGTCGACAGAATGTACAGCGACCCAAGCGTCAAGCCCTACTCTTCCACCAAGTGGGTGCCTCCAGGCTACATCACTCGTAAGGATAAAGACGAGTCCGCGTTCCAACGAGCATCGGTCCACACCGACAACAGCAACCCGAACGAGAAAGCAAGCGATGAGAGACCTTTCTCTGAACACCACACCAAGCAAGAAACTACATCCAACGCCGTTTAGGCCTTTGTAGTTTCATATTTGCTTGTGTATATAGTTTTAATAATAATACCATTGAACATGATCCATGTGCAAGGTCATAGAATTCGCGTGTAACCTCGCCGTGTGGCACATGGGCACATGCTTCCCTCCTCTGCAAGACCTTTCTTTCAACAGCTTAAGAGAAATTACAAGGATGAATAGATCTCTTGTTCTAGCTATTATTTAGACTACCAAGCTGTGTCCTTTTTTCCCTTCAGAACGTCACTGGCCGTCTCCAGTCCTCATGAAAATATTTGAAGGTCTGTCTCGGTGCGCGAATTGCTCTTCAACGTCATATTCGATTTCTGGACCTTCTTGCTTGAAGCCCAGCTTGGAATACACGTGTCTACCCATACTTGACGCCTCCAGGAGCAGCTCAAGTCCGCCACGTCGCTTCGCCTCATCGAGACCCCACTGAACCAGCTTCTTGGCGATGCCCTTACCCTGGAACTTGGGATCCACGGCGCACATGTCCAGCACGAAAACTGCCGGCTCAGCCGCCGTCGCCTTCTCTGCGATGACCTCCTCACGTCGCTTGTGAAGCGATCCCATACAGGCCGCGGCGTATCGCTGCTCGGCTTCGTTGCCGGGGAAGATGGACTCCAGCCCGAGCTCCTTGATCAAGTCTTTCGGGGGCTGATCGCCGTGACCTTCAATGGCGGACTGCTGTGCCCAAATGGCCATGCCTACGATTCTGCGCTGTCCGGCATTTTCGGGATCCGGAACGGTGGCCTTGAGGAACACGACATTGGGTTCGCCCTTGTTGTTCTTGTTGACGGTTTTGAAGCGGTTAGCCATGCGACCGGCGCCGCGAACCACGCCTTCCGGCGTGTCCCAGCCGGGGTTCATGGACAGGTAGACACCATCACGAGCTTGGTGACCGAATGCGTCTCGGACGACCTCGGTGACTTGAGTAAAGTCTTCGGGCTGGGAGATGACTTCGATGCGGACATCAGAGTTCTGCCCCGCGATGGTGGTGCTTGCCATGATTGCTGCGGGGTAATTGCGGTTGAAGACTTCGAATGGCGGGGTAAAAATGCTAAAGTCTGGGTCGCAGGGGCTTCGAGGCGGTGTTATTGCGCAAGGTTTCAATGAATCTCGAGTTTGGTTGCTGAGTCTACAATTTCTGCATGGAACGAAGTTAAGTGGACAAAGTGTCTTTACTGAAGACTGGAAAAGTCAGCACCTTTGCCAAGCTCTTTTCTTTAGCACGAAAGACGGACAACCCGAGTTGAACCTGCACGCATGAATCATCCAACGCCCCCGAGTTGTTATGGCCCACTAGACTCCGCATCTCGGAGACGAAACCCCCGATTTTAGTCGTCAACTCCATGTTTTTGCTAGTGCGCGAGCTGACTTAACTCTTATTAACAGACAGAATGGATCCAGTTAATGAGAATGTAACGTTGGATGACAACATAGGCTCTAAAGGGTTCAAGTGTCAGAGTCCAAGAACTAAGTGAGAATGGAGAAAGTTGTGATTTTCACACAACTAACTCTAGCCAAGAATAGACGATTCATGTACCAGAGGCCGAATACCGCTAGAGGTAAGAACTGAGACCCATGTTGAGCAGGTAGCACTATTCAATCCACAGTGTCCTGCGGAGCAATGAAAAATCAATGGTGGTTAACAACAAGAAAGTGTTCAAGATGCTTGGCATCAACTAATCATCCTAATGGTTTCGTCCCAAACACTGAGCGTATTCTTGATAACTTCAGGCTTTTCCATCCGATTTGATTCAATTATATTTGGTGCCCCCAAATTCTTTGCGACAAGTTAACAGCCAAATACCCTAGCAGTGCAGACATTGATGCCAGCAGCTCCAGCGCCAGGTGCAGCCATGTACTCGCACTTTGTCGCAAATGTCCACGAGCCATGCGGTGCAGAGTATTCCACAACATCGTCACGGAAACGCATGTATGCTGAGTATCCAGAGCGGCAGTTCAGACCTAAGTATGAGATTACAATTAGCTATTGATGCACCGTTGCCATGTCAAAGTGCGGTGAAATTAACTCACGCCAGCCATTAACGTCACCGTATCCGTTTACGCTGCAAACCTTTTGACCATTGTCTGTGAGCGTGATAGTGGCGTATTGGAAGTTGTTGATGCTTGCGACAAAATCGACGCAGGCTAGTGCAGAGCCGGCGAAAGTTGCGAGGAAAATGTTCTTGAGGGAGACCATGTTGACTGGAGGGATAATTTCCGTTTAAAACTTGGGATTGACGAGTTGACTAATGAGGAGGGGCAAGCTGAAGGAGGTGATTCTTCTGATCGTGAGGATTGCATGCAAGTACAGAACAAGCGTACTTATACTTGGCCGTCCTGAACGTGATCGTGGTTAAACTCGCAGCAAACTTCTGCAATGAGAACCATAATGGCTGCCTGATCGGAACTGCCCCGTAGTAATTTCTTTCTCAACAAGCCTACTATCGTTTGCAGATTTTGAGGTCTTGACCGCTGCGATGTGAAGCATTGGCGGCTTACGTGCCAAGACAACTGTCTAGCTGCCTGCCTCGCCAAGTTAGACAACCCCCAAGCTCTAATCCCCATGGGGTCTGATGACGCAGGGGGCCCGTTTCCCCTTTCAGGATCCAAGGCCACCTTTTAAGAGAAGTTTGCCCCGATTGGTTGTTTTGTTAGTTGAACCAGGAGGTCAAAATATTCTTGTGTGGCCGACAGTGAGTCTGTCAAGTAGCTGCTGACTCGCCCCCCAGCAGCGACAAGAGACGATGAATATTGATCCTTCCGCTGAAATCCTCGCAATTAGTAGTCTTATCAGCTGGGAATGAAGAGAATAAAGGTTTTCGGCAGTATATGAATTCAGCTGACGTGAGATTCTCTGGCGGGTTTAATGAATGGATTGAGGTTTTGTTCAAATAATGTGACAACGCAGAAATCGGATCCTTACGCAACTTTGCCTTCCTTATGCTTATGCAGGCAAGTTGTTCAGATGCAGCACAAATGACTACGAAAACAAGGTAACTGAAACGTTCTGTGTCTCATTCTGTGAATCGCTATCAAGCGCCAGATCTATAGTATTTTCGGTAGAATAATTCTGCCCAAGCAAATGATCGAGTAATACCATGGTGTGTACTCCGTAGGTGGCACCCCACAACCCGGACTGAAGGTTGTTCTGGACAACCCCTGCCGCATTCCCTGCCACCTGAAAGTTAAGTGCCTTTTTTATCCTAGGGAAGTGTCACCTTAATCTCACCTCACTTGCAAAGTCCTGGAGCTTCAATAGATGATTGGTCTGCCTGTACCTCACTTTCTACTCGTCATAAGCTCGAAGAATTGGCCCATGATAGAGTGCGGGTTGACAAATGATTAGCAAATACAAGTTGAGTGGTCCAGTAGACGGTTCTAAAAAGTGAGGTGTTATTCAAGAAATCTAAGTAAACAATCTACAAGGCTAAACAGAACCAAAGAAATGATCCAATAAAACAGAGAACCAAACGTTTGGAATCAGGCAGAGCCAACGGCGAATTCCTTGACGACCTTGCACACTGGAGCTGCTCCATTAGCAGCATACTCGCAGCGCTCGCCCTTCAGGGTAGAAGCCAGACCCCTCTTCTCCTCCATGCGGGCAAAGTGACGGGAGCGCTTGGCGGGAACGCTCTTGGGAGCAACGTCAGTGAAGGCCTTCTTGGTAGAGTCCCAAATCTTGTTATCAGAGGTGATGAAAGGGGCACCGGCAAACTTGGTCAGCGACTCGTCCTTTCCATTGAAGAATCCAGAAAGCTCCTCAAGGAAGGGAACAGTATCAATAGTCTGGTTCTTGCCGGAAAGAGAGCGCTTGCTGAAGGACTCCTTGCAGCTGTTGCGGTTTGCGACCTGTCCCACGTTGTCGGTAACGTACTTGCAAGCCTGCTCAAAGGTGGTCTTGGCTAGTGTGTCGTTCTTTCCCTTATTGAAGATACCGGCAAGGTTCTCCATGTCGAGGTGAAGGGACTGGATGGGCTTGTTGGTGCCGTCGGGTTGACCGTCAAGCCAGATGCAGCGTTGGCGAACACCATTGAGGACGGCGCCCCAGTTCCACTCGCGGCCGCACTGGAAGCCCAAGTCACCAACAGGGATGAAGACCTCATCGCGTCTTGCCTGGGTGTCGCTTCCCTTGAGAATGATGTTGGAAACGCAGATGGCATTGCCACCAGGCTGGATGTCGAGAGACTTGAGGTTGAAACCGTTGTTGGTCTTGAAACTCTGAATAGGCGCCTCGGCGTTCTTCAGGCCCTTGAATAGTTCCAAGTCACCATTGTTGCGGCATTGGTCCTCGGGCTTGTCACTGTTTCCTTCGAAAACACCAAAGATCTGGGTGTTGGAGAAGTCAGACAGGATAATGGAAGGAGGGTTGCCCGCGGCATCCTGGTTGTCTCCGATTTCCATGCGGATGGTGTAGAAGTCAACCTCCTTGGGCTTCGTGTTGATGGCCGACATGATGCCAATGCCCGATGAGACGAGTCCCAAAAAGGTAGCGACATTGCCAATGGCGGTGCCGAGGGTTGCAACTGCTCCGATAGCGGCCATTTTGAATCAAAAGATTGGTGGTAAGTGAAAGTGGTAGGAAATTTCCTAAGTGAGTGAATGAAAAGCACAAAAAAAGAAGGAAGTACAACTCGTTGTTGCGATGGAAGACTGATCTGATTGATGTGATGATGAGAAGAACAACATATTTTCGAGGGACAGTCAAAGACCTTTATAACATCATGATACTACTGGAGCTGCTCCTATTCCATGTACGGTCACAATGATCACTCCTCAATATCAAATTTGTTGATGGTAAACCGTCACCTCGCTTAACCTGTTGATTGAATCCATATTGCGCCTGACCAAGTAAGGCCAGCCTTTCCCATGGTAGTCAGCGCCGAGCGGACAGTTTGGCAGTCCAAAGACCGAATGCCCGATGCTATTCTCAGCTGCCAAGTCTGTGTTCGATGCTTCGTGAAGTGAGTTAACAAGCTTATTGTGGACTTCTTAGCATGCATGTTAAGGAGACTGTAGAACCTAATTCTTTACTTCTGAAACCGACCAGACAGGACGAGGGATCGACACCAGCAATGCTTGACAACTAGGATCCATGCACATCCGGAAAAGCTCTCCGAGACGACTCTGAGGGCATTCTGGTTGATATTGATGCAGGCCAGGTGACAGGACCGAGATTCCGACTACCAGGAAGACTTCTGAATCTGCACTGTGCTCAAAGCTTTGGCTTCTACCAATTGAAGCTTTTCAGGTCACCGACTTGGGGCATGAGCATGCTGCTCTCAGCCGATGTGGAATCAAGCGGAGATGCGGAGTAGCGTCAGTGCAAAAATAGAGTTCCTTTAGCCCACGCAGCGTGTGCCCCCTATTGTGACCAGGAAGGCCTCGAAGCGGCCTTGCAACCGTTTCCCTGCTCATGATGGAAAAGAGGGCTCTAGACTCCATTTCCCCATGATAATTGGGCTGATACTAAGCCCTATCACGACTTTTTTAGACTCGGTGGCGCATCCATGAACAGCCCGCACTATGCGGACTGTTTTCCACCGCCGGCGGCGGGCTGTCAACTTAGTAAACATCGTTAAGCGACCTGTCAAAGCTCTGTGTCGTCTTCAACGCATTTCTAAACGCATAAAGGAGTCCTCCATTCTCGTAACCCCCTGAATATGTCCAGTCGCCTTGGCAAGCAACGTTCCGGATGAACTCAACACCTTGACTCGTTTGGAGGTCGAAGACTTGGCTATCCTGACAGGACAAACACTTTTCGGTAGTCCCGTGATAAGCCATAGCATCTTTGAAAATTCTAGCATTGATCAAAACTATGAGACTGACTACCACTCATTGTGCGCATTCGTCGGTCTAACGGCATTACACGTAAAGCATGTTTATAGTCTCATACTCGCGGAGCCGAAGCGCCTCCAGAAATGCTGCCCACAGCAATGAGCCTTAACGCTGATCTGTAAACATCCAAATAACGTGTGCTTTTCCTCCGAGATCTTCATAACCGTCTTGTGTGAGGGAGGGCAGCGAAGAAAAGGCCACCCATACATTCCGAGGCCCCATGTCGTTCGATGGCCGAAAACCGATTGGCTGCTCCTGTTTCACCAACATGGGGGCGATGAGGAACATCCTTGCTAAGGGTTTCAGCCTCTGGACGAACAGTAAGCCATCCAGTGGCACCGTCCAACACTGCCACTTTTCGAGATGGGCTGACAGGCATTCCGTTCCATGGGAATGGGCAACAGCGGGCCGCATGGATCCAAGTTTAGTATCTTGGTTCTCGGCTCGTGCACATAATCCTTATTGCCTTGGCCAGGAAGCTTACCGAAGCCTTAGAAGAATGGTTTACCTGCCTTAGCTTGTGGCGAGTTACATGTGGGGTCTATCTATACGGCACAAGTGCAGGAAGTATCCCGGGACTACTCACGAGACACCGTTTGACCAGATATGCGTCGATATTATTGGGATGAGTCTAGCACCATTTTAGTCCACTTTACGACGACCACGGTATTGTGAAAGTGTCATCGCCTGTGCCAGGAGAGTTCGACTATATACTATCGGACTACCAATATCGTGTTGAAATCAGGTCGTCCTTAGGAGCAGTGATAGGATGGGATTTTTGGATCCACCGGGTCAACACGAAACAGGGGAGGCACAGCTAGTAGCTACGGTCGAAAGTTTTTTCCCCAGTGCGACATTGACAAATCACCTTGGCAACTTGTTACGAAACCTTCCTTCATTGTTGAGTAATTGGTCTGCTGCTGGAAGTACCAGGTTTCGAGGCTCCCCGACAGAATTTGCTGAAGGACCGGCGACTTTGTCGAACTTTGTTCAATGATGAGGTGTACCGCATGCCGAACCGACTCACAGCTTTCAAGGCGAGAGCATATTATTATGAGCTCTATTATCGTATAAATTATGATTTGTTTGACCTTACCAAAGTCTGGCAATATTGGGTTGTGACTTCGCCGATGTCACTAGCCGCCTCGACTAAGGTATTGCTGAAGAGGCGCACATTATCAGCCCAAAGGACGCTTGCTGAGAGGAATCTCCACGGAGCATCCGCGAAGGCGCTTGATAACCAAGCTGTGGCAACTACACGTAAAAGTCCGTATTAGAGTTTCATGATATTCCTAGTTTTGCAATCTCTTGTACCATAATTGGACGCGCTTGGGAGTGAGCTGAGCGTAGTTGAAGTTACGATCTCCGTGTCATCTATGAACAAGTCGAAGTAGACGATGTGATCTTGGGTCAGTTCACTAAACTTGAATCCTACCAGAATCTTTGCCGCATCCAGACCAGGGTAATTCTGGGCCAGACGCTTGCTACACACGGCCGACGCGGGCATAATGTCGCACTTCTGGCTCCGGTTGTAGTCCGATATCTGCTGAATCAACGCGTTGCTTCCGTCGTCGGGCTTTCATTGCCGCGTCCGCGATGACAGTGCGGACGCGGTCTTTGAGATCGGGACCCTTAGTAAGATCCTTGCCCGTGCTATTGGATATTAGCGCTGGCGGTTCTTCTGAGTTATTGTGCGCGATACTGACAAGGTCTCGAATCTGGCCGTCGAGCTGACTGACTAGTTCTTGCTTGTTGAGTTGGTGATTCACATTGAGAAATGATGAGTTGATATTGGGTAGATTTAACATCGGGTACAAGAACGTGATTGGGGCGGAGTTGGCGATAAGTGAAAGTTTCAGGCCAACGACTTTATAGTGCCTAATGGGAATTGCAGCACAGTGATTCCCAACCCACCTACCTAACGTTGTTTCAGGCGCCTTCGATGCTCGTGGCTGGCTGTGATTTGAGCCTTAGGTAAACATCTAGCTCGGAGGTAGACCTCACTTTCAGTTTCCCTTCTGGACGCCTGACTAGTCCCTGCTTGAGAAGGTGGCGAGTGGATTGTTTTCGTTCAGCTTACTTTTCATTCCAGGAACTGTATGCAATTTGAGGCTATCGCAATGATCTAATGCGTAGGTACTCGGGATGCACGAGGACAACAGTAAGGTAAGCTATCGCCTGAATACTCTGGGACGTTCTCAGCTCGACCGATAATTGATTCCTGGCCTCTCGGATATTCTGCCTTCAACAGGCACTGTTTCCCATCGCTCAGATGGTTCTGAGACATCAGACCTGAACGCCGCGCGTCGAGAATCACCAGAGAGACCGTGACTTAGCTGACATTCTGAGAATGAGAATTGGTGCTGGGTAACATCACAGACTATGGTAGTAGCTTTCGCTTTCTTGTTTTCCTTTCCTCGCTTCCATTCTCGTGCCCTCTAAAGCTTGATTCCAGTTCATCCCACCGGGTGCTCAATGACTCTGGCACACCATATCCCCGTAAGGATGGGTACAGCCAGGGCCAACGGCCCTTTGAGCGGCCAATTGCTGGATCGGAATGGATCTGATAAGATTATCGGAACAGATTTTGACAACTATTGCCAGGTCATGGGTTCAGATGAAGTGATGTCAACTCGTTGAGGGATTTTTGGATTGCATCCCGATCCTCACAACCTCCGTTACCCCTGACCAGTGGGAGATCTAGCAGGAAGCATAAAAACCACCTTCACCTCACGCCACTTGATCCAAGTTTTCTTCTCACATCATCACATCTCAATAAACTAAATTACTCTAGTCACGACTAACGACTTATCCTCCAATTCAATATGCAACTCCTCACCGTCGTTAGCGTTCTCCTTGTCGCCGTTACTCAGGTCGCGGCGGCCCCTCCTCCCGCTCTGGAAGGTCGGGATTATGCACTTTGCTGCTACGTAAGTTCACGCTCTAGGCTTGGATAAGGTAAAAAGAAACGTCTGACTGGTCGATAGCTCACTTGCAAGGATGACCCGGCGTGCAAATAATGGAGGATGTCACCGCTGAGACGTGAAGCATGGAACAAGCTATTGGGAATACTCACCGGATCGTTTGGAACCACCTCCATTTCTCACACTTGTCACTCTAAAGACTCAGTTTCTATACCCTGAAGATAGCAGATGCAATCACAAGGTATTTTGACAATATGCTTTCGCGAACGACGCTGTCATTCTGGCAACTCTCGATGTATGCAATGTAATAAATCTGGTGTCGATGGGCCTACACATATGTATATATCGGCGCAAACGTTACCGTGCGGCTCTTCATCACCACGTCATAGGGAAAGAAGGGTGGGGGGGG
>JFBX01000255.1:154709-190411 GCA_001563135.1 Colletotrichum simmondsii
GTCACTGATCAGACGTCAAGGTGAAGATTCCATCCAGACATCGAGCGAGAAACCAGAAAACACAACGAAATTTGATCGGTCTTGAGAATATTTTAGGAGTTCTTGTGGGGTTACAGGTTGGAAACTTGAAAGGCACGTAAGGTAGATCAAGACTACGATTGCCTCACAGACTTCTCAATATGGGAACTTGGCTGGAAGACAGGGACCGACGCACCTGAGAGGGGGCCTCTGTTACTTTCGAGTCTGCATAAGTATTCGGCGTCCTATACGCAGAGCCAAACTCTCAGCTGGCTTTCAAGGCAAATATCCCCTAGCCACTAACATCAAAAGAGGTGACGGTGCTGCACGCAAGGCATTCGGGAACACCAATAGCCGCATGCGGGCCGGCGCTCCGCCGGCATCCCACATGGCGTTCGTGCCCAGCCCCGGGAGTTCCCGTCCTGCACAGCCAGAAACACATGGATGATGAATCCACATCATTCCTAGGCCGGGCCGGAATTGAACGTCTCCCGTCACATGGTACGGTGTCCATACCTTTCGAAGCGACAGCAACCTTGGGTGCGACAGTTGCCTCCGATGTGATTCTTCGAGATGATGTTTTGAAGTGAAACCCCATCAGGCGTGGACGGAAAGATTCGCTTTATATTTGACATGTTTCGCGGAAACAACTTTCGAGATCGATGCCTAGTACTTACCTATAAGTAGCTTCAAGTCACAAAAGGTGTTTGGCGGCAAGATGTGTAGTCTAAGGCTCAATTGATCTTAAGGTTCAGCAACAACTTTTAGAAGGTGGAAGTATCGCACCTGATTCCGCCAGTGGAATATTAAAACAGTCTGCGCTTGCGATAGTGTTGTGATTATGCCTTACATACGCGCATGATGTATTTTCGTGATGTGTTTTCGTACAACCATGATCGTCTTGGCTCTGTGCAGATCTCATTGTTTACAACACGATAAGAGCCCAGTATGTTTTTATCCAGTCTACTGCTTGATGTTTGATATCTGAAAACGCAGGTCAAGTCTGCATGCAAAAGTTCGACTTGAGACGTGACAAAGCTGATTGAGCTGCCTGCAACCATGCCAAGTAATCCTCTCAACAGCTTCAATGCCGCACGGTCGCAGACCCGCCTCAACGCTAATGCCAAAACCCTCAACAACATGTACTCAAGAATAAAATCGACATCTGCCACTTCGTGCTCGATTTCATGAACACACGCTGCTTGCGTGTTTGTATTACCAGGCTGATGTGCGTAACATGATATCCGGCAATTGTTACAAAGCTTCTAACCTGGTTTGGCAGTTGCATCCTCTAGCAGAGTCCAGCGCGGACATTGGCTCTGACCACGCTATTTGTGAGTACAGCGCAGGAGCGTTCTGCAATCTATTCGGATACATCCCGTCTCCTTGTCAGCTTACGCTACCTTACTCCTTGCTTCTAATTACGGGCACGCTTGAAATCTGATCTCGCTCCGTTCCCACAAAGATATCTGATTAATCGCCCGGTATGGAAAAGACTCGGGTAAGCTGTACTATCCGTCTTAACTTAAATATAACTTGAGACCGCTGAATGGTGTTTGTGTGAGGCCCACCGAGTCTGGGGCAAGCGGGGTACACTTTCCGAATGAACGAGTAGCACCATGACTGAAGAGCACCGGAGATTCAAACCCGTTAGATATTTGGTTACCTAAGAAGTTGCACAAGATAAATTCTCGAAAAGGCGATATCTACACGTTCAGCCCGCCTTCTCAGCCATCGACGAAGACGACGCTGTTGGCTACTGGCAAGACAGAAGCTCCTCTAGCACGAACAAACGCGAATGCGAGAATGGCCCCTGTCAAAACTCCAGTTTAATGGCTCCTGTTTTCGGCCCCTTTAAGGCTCGACCCTCAGTGTGCTCTCACAGAGGAACATCCTTTTGGATCGGTATCACGGCATCGGCCAATTTCTCAGTTCCTGCACTTGCTCGGATAGATGTGATATGAAATCTGCTTTGATGGACTTGACGGCTGTGAGCTACCTTGGGTCGAAGAAGGTTCCCGCGCCGGAGAAAATCCGGGCGGATTCATTCGCAGGCATCACGAACGACTTGCCCAAGTAGAACACAGTTGGAAGGTTCCGTAGATATTTGCTTACTTCTGGCATATGGGGCCGTGGAGGAGACGTCACTATTCTCAATCGAGCAGACTTTGTGTCCCATTCAGGGGGGCGCGTAGGGCGCACGCACCGCAGCAAGACTCTAAGTAACCAATCAAAAGGGCCTTGGGGAGCGCCTTACACCTATTCGATCTGTCAGTTAAATTAAAGTGACAGGCGTAGTCTGTTCCAGGTAGAAAGACTCCTCCTCTTTGTGAGCCGACGAGCTTTGCCGTATTCGCGTATGAGAAATGGCTAGCATCGATGATTTATCAGAGGCTGCCTCCTTCCTTAGGTTCGATGAGGCTCAGTTTTTCTCAATCCATTCTCTCTTGCTGTTGGGTCATCCTCAAGTCTCTCTTTAAGTTTTTTGTCTCGAATTGTCTTGTTTGAGTCTGTCCATTCGTTGAGTTCTGGAACTCACTATTACCACATTCCTTTCTTCTCAGTCTTTATCAACCTTTTCCGCCTTCCAAAACCTCCGCGGATTCCGCGTTTGTTTCGGACACAATGAAGTCGGCTTCAACCATCTTGGCGGTCTTGGCGGCCGTCGCCCATCTGACTTCGGCTCAGACCGTGAGCGGAAAGGCGGAGGGCTTCGCGGCCGGAGTTACCGGCGGTGGAAGCCTTGCCGCCGTCACGCCCAAGGACATTGATGAGCTGACAAAGTACCTCACCGATGACGAGCCCCGTGTCATTGCTCTTTCTCAAGAGTATGATTTTACCGAGTCCGAGGGCACGGAGACCGGCACGGCATGCGCTAACTGGGGCACTGGCGCTGCTTGCCAGAGAATCATCCTGGACGACTGCGGCAGCGCCACCAAGGAGACGGACACCTGGTACAAGGCCGCCCGTACGCCTATCGACGTCGGATCTAACAAGACTATCATCGGTGTCGGTAACAAGGGCGTCATCAAGGGCAAGGGCTTGAGGATGCAGGGCAGCAACGTCATTATACAGAACATTGAGATTACCGACCTGAACCACAAGTACGTCTGGGGCGGTGATGCTCTGTCATTCGCCGGTGCTGACCTTGTCTGGGTCGACCACGTCACGGTAAGTAAAGTTCTGCCATGATCTCAGTATTCGTAATTCAAAGCTAAATTGCCCCAAGACTACTCGTCCCGGTCGCCAGCACTACGTGTTCGGCTTCACTGCTAGCAAGCGCATCACGTTGTCCAACAACTTCATCAACGGAAATTCGACCTATTCCACTGGCTGCGATGGATACCACTACTGGACTTTCGAGATGGTTGGCAAGGACGACCAGATCACCATGAACAACAACTACGTGTACATGACCGCCGGCCGTGGTCCCGCCCTGAGCGGTTCCACCCTGCTTCACGCCGTCAACAACGTCTGGGAGGACACCAAGGGACACGCCATTGAGGGTGGCGAGGCCACCGCTCGCGGCATTTTTGAGGGCAACGCCTTCATCAACGTCAAGCAGCTCGTTTCCGACTACCAGGGCAAGCTCTTCACCGCTCCTGATGCGACCACCGCTGCCGAGTGCAAGACTGCGCTGGGTAGAGCCTGCGAAGTCAATGTCTTCGAGGACACTACCGACGCGTTCAAGTACACCGACACCTCCTTCTTCAGCGACTTTGATGGTCTCACCATTGCCAGCGCCGCAGCTGGTAGCGCGATCAAGACAAGTGTCCCCAGCAACGCCGGCATGGGCAAGCTCAGCTCTTCTTCTTCTTCCTCCGATGCTACAACTGAGACTGCTGCCGAGACCGCCGATACCGTCGAGGCTACTCCCTCGGCGGCTCCCGTTGCATCTACCTCTGCTGCGCCCAAGGCTACTGAGACTGCGACCTCTGGATCCGTTGCCCTCTACGGCCAGTGCGGTGGCCAGGGCTACTCCGGTGCCACTACCTGCGCCGCCGGCAAGTGCCAGCTTGTCAACGACTGGTACTCTCAGTGCGTCTAAGTTGATGAAATGAAGCAAGCCAGATGCGGCCTTAAAAGCGAGAAAGGTAACAGGTGTGCACATAATCACGGGTAACGGCATCGTGTTGCGATACCCACCCTGTTGTAATATCATTTCGGATTCATCGGGTCCATGCATGTATATTTATCCTCTGTAAATACCATTTTGGCCTGGGGCCACGTAGAAAATATTATCGTTCTGCATCAAGTAACGACCGTACAGGCGAATACTTTCCTAATTCGATCTGAACTGAAACCATTACTTGTGCATGGATGATGAATCCTGAGAGCTTCAGTTCGTACAACTAGCTTGTATGCCTTGACATCTGCCTGACTAAGTGGGCTGGGTAAGGTGAGATAGGTCCGCGGCTGCGGACAATATCCGTAGTTAACTATGAGATGAACAGTTAGCACGATCCAATTACCAAAGCTTTTCATGTTCCGATTTTCCGGGACAAAAGCTTTAATTGTGGGCGATTTAAAGCAACGGCAGAATTATTCGTCGAATCGTGGGTTCACTGCCTCTTGTTCCCACATTCGCTCTCGCATTCGCTCCCTGCCGTGACCCAGGCCACGCCTTGTCTCCAGTTCACCATTCTCTTGAGTCGTGAACAAGATCATCGCACATCTCAGCCTTGCGGCAGTAACGGATTCCACTGGATACCCGATCCAGTTGAAATCCGGCGATTGCTTCAACTATGTCCAACCTTACGGCGATGACTTAGTACTAACTGACATGCCAAGCAATGGCTATTTAAGATCTACAGATTCCTCTCTTTGATGATTCTCCTATCAACTCACAATTCGATCAGAAAGTCAGCAGTCGCTTCAATACAACTCACTCACTTCAACAAACCTCACTCCAACCAAAATACCTACTTCGTTCTCAAGATGCAGTTCTCTGCCGTTACCATCATGATGACTTTCATCCTCGCTACCGCGACTGGGTAGGCTACACCCGTTCTCTTTTGCCTACTCGTGCTTTCTTTCCTTCTTCTCTTGTTATAACAACACGACACATGGCATACAGTTTCTAGAACTTTGTGGCTAACAAATCACTCACTAGTGTCACCGCCAAGCACCACACTCAGCTTCACTGCATCACTGCCTCTGGCAGCGGACAGTTCATTTTCCCCTTCCCCGTAAGCTCTCACTTCTACCTCAAGATTTGACGCTCAAGAACAAGGAAATTGATACTGGGTTAGAACGATGCTGCGACCAACAAGGTCTGCCCTGGCTTTTGCTCCGACTGCACGCTCGGTGATGACGATGGTCACCGTGTCTGCAACTCTCCCGGCAAGCAGATGGACGGTGATGGCTTCTCTAACGCCTGCATTGCCGCCGGTGCAAACGGTAGCGACTAGGGGACTTCTATAGTCAAGCTCAGCTGTAGACCCTTAAAGCTGAGTTTTTTGGTGCCAAGTCATAGTTCAAAATAGATGGCTTATATTTTACCTGCTGCCCAGTTTCCGTGAATCAATGGGACATACTTGATATAACAGCAGCTACGTCTGTGACTTTTTTAGCTCTTGAGTGTGTGTGCAATTGCGCGCTCCGCACGCCATCTGTCTCTTCACTGCTAGAATTGCGACTCCTGTAATCCTGCCGTTGCCGCTTCATGCTATCTTCCGCCTCTGTGAGTCCGTTCCAAGAGTAATCATACGGCAGGTATGTGAGGTCGGGCGATTTACAGTTAACGATAAGCTTTAGAGATCCTTACCAAGATGCGCTACCGTTGGCCTTTAAATGAGCCTCTGCAACCTTGGCTATTTCCTGTTTAGGCCACAGCAAAGCGCTTAGTGAACCCTGCCCAAACCTTAAAGAGGTACCCGGATGGACCAAGTTTGGCCCGGAAGGCAACAGAGAACCCACAATGAGCTTGGCATGGGTACAGTGGGCAGATATTCAGGACCTAGGTTGCAGCATCCGAGGTCTTAAACTTACTGTAGAGTCTCTTCTAACCAGGAGTTACGTTTCTGCGCGAAAAAAATGACAACGGCCGTGTACCCGCTTGCGCAATGTTCCACGGGATGGCATCATTCTCAACACCCCCGGTAAGACGTCTTGACGATATGGAGAGAAAAGATTACTAGCCAACCACGATTTCTGGATGCCAAGTCGAGATAAGTTATCGGGAAAATAACTACATCCTTTTTATTGCCGAACCTCTTGCCATGGGTGTGGGAGTCTGGATCATTGTCGGGAGAAGCCCGACCCACGTCTGCCAGTGATGTGCTCCGATCCGGCGTTGACGACTTTAAGCAGGCATTGTCCGAGATTTACACGACCTCTAGCATGATGAATACCCATTCGTGAACAAGATGATGTCTTGGAATTAGAAGTTGCGTCCGATACTATTGCAAGTCTAAACACGACATCAGACTCAAACGCCATGTCAACTCCGTCAATTCGCCGTTGGTACCACTGGTTTGCACCGACTGATAGCCCTGAAGAGAGAAAGCTGATCTTAAAACTCGACTTCCTCATCGTGCCCTATGCTTTGTATGTCTAGATCTTTCTGCGTGCTACTTTTGACAAGACTGACAATACATCCGCAGCATCATCTATTGGGTCAAGTATATTGACCAGATCAACATCAGTCAGCAGTCCTCTAAGGCAGAATTGAAGGTTTTCCATTGCCGCTAACAATGATGTAGACAATGCCTACGTTTCTGGAATGGCTGATGAGCTCGGCTTTCACGGTAATGAGCTCGTCCAATTCCAGACCATCTTCGTCGTGGGCAATGTAGTCGGTCTTTTGCCATTCATCTACCTGTTCCCGAGAGTCCCGATGCACGTGCTCGTTCCGACTCTAGACCTGGGATGGGGACTATTCACTCTGCTACAGTATCGCGCTCAGAGCTATGCAGAGATCATGGCATATCGCTTCATGGTGGCCATCTTTGAAGTAACCCCACCCCTCTACCTAACCGTCTTGGCTTGAAGCTAAAATACAAAACAGGCCTCGTATTTCCCAGGAGTTCATTTCGTACTCGGTTCATGGTATCGAAGCGACGAAATCGGTCGAAGAGGCGGCATATTCTACATCGGACTTACCCTCGGCACCCTGACAGCATCCCTACTGCAAGCCGCCGCAGTAACCTACCTCGACGGAACCCACGGCCTCGCCGGCTGGCGCTGGCTTTTCATCATCAACGCAATCATTACGCTACCTCTCGCAGTAATAGGATACTTTGTCTGGCCCGGTACGCCCGCGAAGCCCAACAAGCTGCTCATGAAGGAGTCGGAACTCGACCTGGCACGCTCGCGTCTGGAAAAGGCTGGCGCATCGGTCAAGAGCACACCCTTCTCCTTGAGCCTCTTGAAGCGGGTCTTTACGAATTGGCGATTCTATGTCTTGATTCTCTGGGATATACTCTTCTTCAACACTAGTGCAAACAGCGCGGCCTTCTTGCTGTGGATCAAGAGTCTCGGCAGATACAGTACCGCCCAGATGAATAACCTGGCCGCGCTCAGCCCTGGGCTGGGAATCTTCTTCGTTCTGTTCATCAACTTTAGCGCAGACTTGTGGATTGGACGGCCAGCTGCAATCACTTTGGCGTCAGCGGTCAACTTCTCGGGACTGGTCATATTGGCTATCTGGAACGTGCCGGAAGCCGCAAAGTGGTATGCATTTAGCACCACGTACTCTGCGGTTGCGGTCTCCTCGGTGCTGTACGGATGGGCCAACATCATCCTCAAACACAACATTGAGGAGCGGGCTTTGACATTGATCCTCATGACGGCCATCGCCACATCTACAAACGCGTGGATCCCGCTGTTTGTGTACCCAACTGTCGAAGCCCCAAGGTTTCCCAAGGGTTATGTGTACTCAGCCGTCATGGTTGTGCTGCTGGTCATCATGACACAGGTTGTGAGGCTTTTGTTAGGTTCTCATGGGTAAGCGCTTCTGATGCCGAGAAGTGGAAGGACAAGAGCTAACTTTGTGCTAGGGAGAAGAGGATACGCAAAGCTCAGGACAGTGACAGTACTGCGGATTCTAGTGACGGGCAGCCATCAACGAGCTACCAGACGTCTGACCAGAAGGGGCCTACACCTTTGGTTGCGGCAGTCTGATTGTGTGGTCATGATGAGCTGAAAGGAAAGGGGAAGTTGAAATGAAAGCACCAGCAGATTGTACTCCATGGGAAGCTGGTACTCGTCGATCACACTGGCAACGAAAGTGACGTCTGCGTGGCATTCCCGTAGGAGAATGATCTCTTCGTAACCAAAGCCTGTCGATAGTTGCAAAACCTTAACATTTCGAATTGAGTAACGCAAGTTATACGTCTTTCATCAATATGTGGCGTGAACTCTGAGCAAGAAAAGGTCTTTGGACGATGATGGTAACGATACGAGGCTACATCGATGCTTGCACATTAAGCATGAACACTGCCTCATGACCTGAAAACAAAGTCACTTTGTCATATTCTTCTAGCTTTCATCAATTCATCGCAGATTACAGTCCTCTACCGCAACCCATTTTCTCACAGGCGACCTAATATCCCTCCCTCTTGTTCACAAGATTAGCCAGCTTCTTCCCCTCACTCAACCTCTTCAAATTCAACTCCAAAATCCCCAAAACCCTGTCCCCGTAACTCGTAGACAGCCCGCTAATATGCGGCGTAATCAACAAATTCTTCGCCTTCCAAAGCGGGTGGCCATCAGGCAACGGCTCCGGATCCGTAACATCCAGCGCCGCCCCACGAATCGTCCCCTCCTCCAGCGCCGTAATCAAATCATCCGTATTAATAATCGGACCACGCGCGATATTCGAGATAAACGTCTTCTTCTCCGCCAGGATGCTAAACTCCTCGGCCGAGAGCAGGTGACTCGTCTTATCCGTCAACGGCGTCGCGACGACCAGCAAATCGAGCCCGGAACCCAGAAAGGCGTGCAGGTCGGCCTTGGAGGCGCCCGAGTACCATTTGGAGGGGAACTTGCCCTCCGGGTCGCCGAGGCCGGGGGGCGTGTAGGAGTCGTCGCGCTTGGATTCGGGGGTCGGGCGCGGGTGGAGGGTGTAGGCGTGGACTTTGAAGCCGAGGGCGGTGGCGACGCGGGCGGTTTGTCTGCCGATGCTGCCGTAGCCGAGGATGCCTCTGAGGAATTTGTGAGAAATGGGCCCTGGGGCGTTTGGATATGGATGAGGGGCTTACATTGTGCGGCCGACTGCGTCTTCTACGAAATCGTTGCCGCGTTGCCAGTGGCCGGAGCGGTAGTTGTCGATGTATTTAGGAACTGGGCGTTGAAGTTAGATGGGTGATTCCGGGAATAACTATGATTGCGATGAGGTATCTCTTACGTTGATGCTGGAACGAGAGGAATGTCGTTATGATCCATTCAGAAATCTGAGGTCTATAGTCCTCACGTCAGTATGAAGCTCATGTCTAGAAACCTGAAAGCCAAATCTCACCCATGGACACCATTCGCTGTGCAAAAGCTCACATCCGTATCCTTGAACAACGGGTCCTTGAGAATGTGATTGGCACCGGCGCTCTGAAGCTGGACGTAATGCAGCTTGGGCGCGTCCTCAATAGCGGGCAAGGCACTGCCAGTCAGCAGGATCGTCACGTCCTTCCACTCATCATGGTTGAAGCTGTCTTTCGGTTTCCTGTCGGCCCAGCCTAGCTCGTGATGCACCACCTTCAGGTCGGGGAACTCGGCGCGCACCCTGTCGAGCCACTCCTGCGGCAGCGGGAACTGCGAGAGGACGAGGAGCTTGTGACCTTTGAGGGTCTTGTTCGGTGGCGGGAGGAGCATGATCATTGGTGTGGTGGGTTATTTTATGAGGGACGCCTCAGTGGGAGAATCTCAGGAGTGAGAGAAGAGGTTGGGCGATAAGCTTGGTTTTATAGCTTATAAAGCAAAGCTGAGGTAAACTCGGGATGAGATGAAAGCCGTTTGTGTGAGTTTGAGAGTTTGAGAAGCTCCGACGGGATTGGGGGTTTGGTTTCGTTTCAGCTGATGATCGCAAAGCAAAGCAGGCCAAGCTTCTCAAAGCTCCAACCGTCGCACTTTCAATCCCACCATCGTCATCTTTATGGGATTCGTCGGGGTGCGGGGAGCTGCTTTGCGCATCGCAGGGTCGAATTGCGCAACAGGCAGGTCGGAAAGCCGCCGATGCGACCGATGGCCGGGGTGGGGGAACACCAATGAACCAAGCCGAGGACCTTAATTCCTACTACTCTCACTGTAGAACTGTGCGGGGTGAGAGGACGCTCTTCGGGGTTCAGACGGCTCGGTCAATGGCGTGCGGGAACATTGTCCATGTCATCATCACTGGGCAAGGATAAGGACAGTCCTGGTCCAATTGTGAAGCGGCATTGGGTGTATTAGTATCAACTTATCAATCCGTCCCGGACCGGTGTCGGCGACGGGCGGGAGGTATGGTCTTGGACTCTGTTCTCCCGCCGGACACCACTCTCAATTCCCGTTCCAAACGCCGGACCTATGCATTTTAAGAGGTTAAAGACGCCATTGAGTTTTAAACGAGAGGAAAACTCACATTCATCTAGCAGTACCTGCATCAATGATTTGACTTATGACAGTGTAACAAGTCATTCGACCGGGGTCTTCGGAATGAAACGCTGATGCTTTGTAATTCACGATAAGAGTGGTTTGGCTGCTCAACTCCACAATCATAACCCATGCTCTTGGCGAAGTCATTTATGACACTTCATCGATCAAATGAGATGCTATAGACACTCATAAAGACTAATTATAGCTTGCTTTTTCCGAAATTCAACGAGCATTATCATGAGAGTCCATGTGAAACATTGAAGCAGGCGGTGAAAACAACGACTAAATTCTGCCGGGACAACTGAGGGGGACTTGCATACAAGCTTCCCCACCACATGACATGAGGCGCGCCCTTGACAATCATTTATCAACATCTTACGGGTACATCTTAGAATATAGTAGAGATACAAATACTGCCTCTCGATCACGACATTTGAGGCTCTGCTAATCTTTCATATCGTAGTCTCAGTCATCATAGAATTGCAATAGCAACCATCCTGTACACTTTAAGATGGCATCTGTCCGACACGCCTGCCGGGAGGGTAAGGCACTCTTTTCCCAGAATGAGGGAGCAGACGAGACCAAGAACTAACACCCCACCAGATATCCCCACCATCCTAAGCCTCATCAAAGAGCTCGCAGACTACGAGCACGAGCTCGACAGCGTCCTCGCAACAGAAGAGACCCTCGGCGCCACAATCGCATTTGCGCCCTCGTCACCCCAGACAACAACCTACACGCCAGGCAAACCCCAAACGGAGCCCACATCGCCGTCCAAGCCCGCGCGGTGCCTCCTCCTCTTCAACGAGGCCGGCGAGGGCGTCGGCATGGCCCTCTACTTTTACAACTACAGCACCTGGCGCGCCAAGCCGGGCGTATACCTCGAGGATCTCTACGTGCGTCTGTCGGAGCGCAAGAAGGGCTACGGCAAACGGCTGCTCGTCGAGCTGGCCAAGGAGGTCGTCGCCATGGAGGGCGGCCGGCTCGAGTGGTCCGTCTTGAAGTGGAATGAGCCGAGTATCAAGTTTTACGAGTCCATTGGCGCAAAGGCCATGAACGACTGGGTTGGCATGCGCGTCGATGGCGACGCCTTGCCGAAGCTGGCTGGCTTGCTTGATTCGTGAGAGCCAGTCTCTATCGAAAGAAGAAAAATAGTTACAGTCATATAACACATCGTTAAAGTATAAGACCAGCAACGCAGCTAATCCAGAGGATGCCTTTCTGAGATGCTCTGCCTCACTATTCGTGGTATTCATTTGCCTGATGTTAGGATGATCCGACCATTGTGGTATTCGGACTCTTGATTCCTCGTCGTTCTAGCCTCCCAGGGCGCCTTTGGATTAATGGATATGTTAGAGGTGGTATGACGTCCGTCTTACCAAGGACTTTGTCCGCCTATTTTGGCGCCAAAGATGCTCGCCTCGAGTCACCCGAACTGGTGTTGTTTGTGTCTCGCTGCCTGTGATCTCTGGACTTGGAGAACTTGAAGTTTCCAAAGCTACCTGCCGTACTGTCGACTTGACGTGGAGGTCTTGATGGCTTGGAACGCTCAAAGTCACGGGGCCTTGCTTCAACGTCGCTAGGTGTTCTGGGCTTCTCGGCATCAGGCGGCTTGGACCGAGACTCGCCAGTCGCACCGGCTTCACCACCAGAACTGACTTGTTTTGCACTTTTAGACTGGGCTTTCTCATCCTCAGGCATAGTGCTGCTCGTTGTTGTAGACTCGTGTCGCTCTGGCTTCGGTACGCGGCCTTGAGCATCGACGCCTTCGAAGAAATGATGATGCGTCGCAGTGACCACGGGCAGTTCTAGTTCCACACGACCCCACACAGGCCTTGCCGCTTTGCTCTCGGCCCCCTTCATATATGAGGTTGCCTGCCACATCTTGAGATACTCGCGCCGCACAGCGCGCTTGGAGAAGGCGCGGCGTTCGACATTCTCGATTTGAAGTCGATCTGTCGCCTCATTGTGTTCAAGACGGAGGCGACGTGCTTGCGAATATGGTCCAAGGTCCTTCTCGCCGGTGAGCAATTCGAGCTTTCGTTGAGCTGATCGTTCAGTCTCGCGAGCAGGGATGTGGGCGGAAGATTGCCACTCCCACGGTTCCCACGGTTCCCGCGATTCCCATTCGTCTCCATCGTTGTCAGAGAGTATGGAAGACCGCTCGCTGGTCATGGCATCTTGAGGCGCCTCGACGGGGCCGCCGGCGATAGGCCGTCGTTTCAACATCCTGTACATCTCAGAAGGCGCCTCTCCGGATGCGAGCTGCTGTAGAGACTCAAAATCTGCTTGCGATACCGGAGGCATGATTTTGTCGGCCTGGGCCTTCCAGAACTTCCTCGTAAGTTTCGTCACTCTCCGCAATGCGACTGGACGGCCCCAGCCGTCCTTCTCGGGTACATCTTTCTCTGGATCAAGATCACCGATTGTGCCTCTAGGAAAGGCGGCGCCCGTGGTGTTACGCTGGTGACTCTTTTGCGCTCTGAGATATCGATCCAGCTTGGGAAGGTCCCAATTTTCTTCCATGGGACTGAGATGTTGCCGAAGCCAGGGCGTGGGCTCGTCCCAGGTGTATTCGCGGTTCCAAGGATGGATTTTAGCGCGCTTTTCCATCATCTTTTTATGCTGTTCCTTTTTCTTTGCGAGCTCTTCTAGCTTGGCAGGGTCGGCCTTGGGATCCGGCGCCTTTTGGACAAATGAGGCCATAAGCTCGCGGCGGGATTTGCCAAGTCGGCCGAAGGCATGCCACATGACACGTCGCAGACGGGCCTGATCGCCTTCAATGGCAGCCTGGAGTACAGGAAGCTTGTGTTTCGCGTCGGCAAGAACCTTTCTGCGCCGGTCCTCTTCCCTTTCTCGAGCTTCTGCTGGGTTGGGGGACTTGGGAATGTTGAGCTCGCTTTCAGCCATTCTGTCTCGCTCGTCTCGAAAAGCAGCCCGTATGCGATGGTCGAGGAACGGTCGTATTGAAGGAGGAAAGTAGGTGGCAGAGCGCAGCAGGTGACGGTAGACATGCAACGGCTGTACCGGCCGTGGCAGAGATATTCGAGTCTGCATTACGGCGGTATTGGTGAAGGCCTTCGTCGCAAAGGACGGACGGGACGGCGAAAGAGGGAAGAGAGGTCAATTGGAGTGTGAGAAGGTTAGGGCGAGATTGGTCTTTTCTTCATCGTGGTAGTTGGCAGGTCGGGCAGAGACGCATGTGTGATGTCGAGCAGGATGCATGCAGATGACAATGCAGCGGATGGGAGCATCAAGAAGCTGCCCTGACAGGACCTGCACCGTCCTCTTGCGCCGCTGCTGCCCGTTGGCTCGTTGGTTCGGCTGGGCTGAGTCCGACTGGCCCAAGCTCCGGAGGTGGGGCCTTTTATCGGCTGGCTGTCGGCTTACCTCACACTGAACATGAGAATTCACAAAGACAAGTGAGAAGACACGGAGTAGATGTATGAGAATAGTGGCATGGCCGTTGTCCAAAAGCCAAAATCTACGGTACTGTTCTACTTCCTACGCCAAGTGCAAAGATTGAGTTCCTACTTAGAGGTCGATGAGAACAATAGGGAAGGTGAGCTGTCACTTGAATGTCCGTGACTGAGAGAGCATTGCAGACGTCGTATTGTACTCCGTACGTGCCGTGCCTTATGAAGTGACGGGTGAGTGGATGAGTGGGAGACTTGGCATGAGCGTTTTGACTGCCCCTCCTTCTGCCATGAGAATCATGCTCGAGTTCCATTCCATGATCCCTCGGGGCGGGGGGGCAGTGGCAGAGGCGCGATAAGAGGTCTGATAAGTGTGGCCGTGAATGGAAGCAGCGCCTGGTGAGTCCAGAGTGAGACGCGTCACGTACTTTCCTTCCACTTTCAAGAACGCGTTGAAGGGGAGCAAGGGCCCAGGGGGGAACCTTCCGCATCCTGGAGGCCGGCGCACAGTCAGAAAGTTACATTCCAAAGGTACCTCGGGTGCTTATGTAACACATCTTTGAACGTGAGATTGATGGCCTGTGCATCTCGCTTAACAAATGGGAAAGCACCAATTTTCCCCCTCCTCTCCCGTGCCTCCCTTCCCAAGTTCCCGCCCTTGAGTCAGCCGTCTCCCCGTTCCCTTCCCACACTTCCATTCAGGTTCCCAGTCCAGTGCACAGCGTGCCGTAAATTGAGACGCGCGACACGCTCACATCGCAAGACACGCCCTCGCGAAACAGACACGCCCCCAACACCGTTAATTGAAATTCCCATTTCGGGCCCAGTGCCGCGGGTCCTTTCTTATTTTCGGACCCGGCAACCAAAGCGACGAATACTCGCAGTTGTGAACTCTGTCAGATATCCACTTGCTCTCCAGTCTGCCGTTGTCTGGACGCTCCAATCTCAACCTCATCCTTCTTCCTTTGGCGGCACTTTTTTGCGCCTTTCTGAACCTCAAATCCACCGCCTCTTTCTGCTCTTGGCTCCAACCCGAAAGACACCTCCCTCTCTCTCCCTTGGAGAATAGCCGCCTACCACCCAAACCTCGCCTTTGCAGCCTTCCACTCACAACCCACGACTCTACTCTGCTGCTGCTTGTTCCTCCAGCTGCCCTGCTTTAATCTTCCATCTTCCGTCGTTACTGCTACCTATAGTATAGCTACTGCATCCGCATACCTACTAGTATAGTACCCAGCACAACGCACACAAAGCACCCGGTCAAAGGTGGCGCAACGCAAAGCACCGCAAAGCAACGCACCGCACAACGAGCCCCCAACCAAAGACCAAAGGGAACAAGACGGCTGCGGTTGCACGCATTTCGCATTTCGCATTTCGAATCAGCGCAGCCCCCGAATCCACTCTATACCCTCTTCAACTTCTCAACCTCTACAACTACAAGGCCAAGCCATACCTCTCAACGTCGATTGATCGCCTCACTTATCTAGAGCTCCGTTCCTCTACAACCCCTCTCCACTCCTCTCCGCCTACCGATCACATCGCCTTGCTATCGGTTGCTCGCTTCCAATGTGCTAGCGCTGGCACATGTCTTCGACCATCCTCACAACTAGCCAACCCTCCCACTCCCTCAATTCCCGCCGCAAATCCTCCTTGTCCACCGCCCGACACCACGATAATCGCGGGAATCCCGCTTCTACAGCAGTGATGCCTTCCGCATCGCAATCACAACCATCATCTCAACAGTCCTTCACAATGAGCCAGCAATCTCAGGGCGGCTACCGAGCCTATGGAGGGGACTCGAGGCTCGCCAATGAGGCCCCGCAGATTTACAGCGTAAGTATCGGTCCTGCTTGTGGTCGCGCTACCCCAATGTCGCAGTTCACCATACTGGACAGTCGCACTGACAAGCCCAACTAGGCCGTCTATTCCGGTGTCGACGTCTACGAGATGGAAGTCAATGGTGTCGCCGTTATGCGCAGGCGGCAAGACAGCTGGCTTAATGCCACACAGATCCTCAAGGTGGCCGGTGTCGACAAGGGAAAGCGCACGAAGATACTCGAAAAGGAAATCCAGACAGGCGAGCACGAAAAGGTCCAGGGAGGATACGGAAAATATCAGGGCACCTGGATCAAGTTCGACCGAGGCGTCGAAGTCTGCCGTCAATACGGCGTAGAGGAGGTCTTGCGCCCCTTGCTGACGTACGATATGGGTCAGGATGGAGGAGTTGCAGGCCGAGGAGACTTCAACACCCCGACCAAGGAGCAGGCCATGGCTGCGCAGAGGAAACGAATGTACAATGCCGGGAACGAGGCAAGGACGAACGCCATGGCCGGTCTCAACGGCACCTTTTTTAAAAATATTTCAACCACTGCGTCGCACGCTGTCGCTGCTATCAGCAAGGCACGATTCGACTCTCCTGGCCCGAGAAGCCGTAACGGACCGACCAAGGCGCCCAGTTTCAGCCGCCAAAGCTCTATGCAGAATGGCGATGACTTCCCGGGCAACTCACAGCAAAGCTTCGCTTCCGACTACGGTAACCAGAACGACTCGGCCTATTCGACCCAGCAAACAAGTCAGCAGTTTGATGGCCCAGAGCCGCCTAGGAAGCGACAGCGGGTAACCATGACACCGCAAGACAGCTTCGGATACAACAACAACTCTATGGAGATGTACCAGAACCAGTTCCCCGGATCGCCCACAGAACCCAACGAATCCTTCATCTACTCTCAAGCTAATGCCCCGCCACACGACGGCCACAGCCCTCTGAGCCCTTTACCATTCGAAATGTCCCCCGATGCAGAAGCGAAGCGCAGCATGCTCATGAGCCTCTTCATGGACTCAGCAACCTCGGACCAGTCAAAGCATGAGATGCTGCGAACATTAGCCCCAATTGAACTGGACATGCCTATCGATCAGCAAAGCCACACTGCCCTACACTGGGCGGCTACGTTATCACGTATGTCTCTCTTGCGGGCGCTCATTGCAGCAGGAGCCAGTCCTTTTCGAGTCAATGCCTCTGGAGAAACCGCTCTGGTAAGGGCGTGTGTTGTGACGAACTCCATGGACCTGGGACAGTTTCCCGATCTCCTCGATGTTCTCGGAAGCACTATCGAGGTTCGCGACAGCAAGGGACGGACCGTTCTGCACCACATTGCCATGACGAGCGCCGTCAAGGGCAGGAACGCGGCAAGCCGGTATTACCTCGAAAGTCTCCTGGAATGGGTCGTGCGACAGGGCAGCAATCCTAACGGACAACTCGCTGCCAATGGGAAGGGGGAGAGTGCTCCAGCCAGCTCACAATCTCAGCCATCATCACAGCCCAAAATGGGTATCGCTCGCTTCATGTCGGAGATTGTCAATGCCCAAGATCACGCCGGCGACACGGCCTTGAACATCGCAGCACGGATAGGCAACCGAAGCATCATCTCACAATTGCTAGAGGTCGGCGCTGATGGCGAAATTGCCAACCGCGCCGGTTTGCGGCCTGTAGACTTTGGCATTGGGGGCGAACCTGCGGACGAAGCTTCCAAGATCATCAACGGAGCCAACGGCAACGCAATAAATGGAGATGTCGAGAAGAATGGACTCGTCAGCAGCGAACCGACAAAGGAAAGCAGTGATGACATTATTTCATGTAAGTCTAGTGTCCCCCTTTTACCACATCACGAAACTGACTTCCTATCAGCAATTACACATCTTCTTACCGAAGCAAGCTCGACTTTTCAAAGCGAAGTGAAGTCAAAACAGGCCGTCATCGAGTCTCTCCACACCACACTCCGCACAACATCAGCCCAACTAGGCGAGGCAAAGAGAAACCTCGAGGCCATGCAAGCAACTTTGCGCAAACAGCAACTCGCGCGGCAAAAAGTTTCAAACTTGAGCCACGCCCGCGAAGAAGAACAGGTGCGCCTCACGCAGGAACAGAACCGGGCGGGACGGACGAATGCCCTCTCGTCGTCATGGGAGACGGAACTCAGCGCGGCGCTCGAGACGGCCGGCACGAATGGCGAGGGCGGCCTTTTGCCCTCGGCGGCGACCCTCAAGGCGAGGTTAAGCGCCGTATCAGCAAGACGCGACGTCACACGCAAGATGGCGGGTGCGCTCAAGGGGAGGAGCAAGGACCTCGAGGTCAAGTACCGGCGCGTGGTGGCCATGTGCACGGGGGAGCCCGAGGACCAGGTCGATGCTGTCGTTGATGGTCTGTTGAGGGCGGTGGAGAGCGAAAAGGGCGAGTTGGAAGTGGAGCGTGTGAGGCGGTTCCTCGGCGGCGTCGAGGGTGTGGTGCACTAAGGTACCATAGTTGGTGGTATCGCGTCTCGAGTGGATGGAGAGAAAGAAGAAGTGCTCTCAGGAGAGAGAGAGAGCTATTTTGTGTGGATATTGTCATACCCCTCATGTTGGAGAAGCATCCTTGGTTTTTTTTATTCACGCCAATCCGACCGTTTTGGCAAGTATTCATATATTCGAAAGAGGAATGGCGGTCTTTTGCCTGTTTTTATTTTATTTCATTCAATGGCGTTTGAGGGGAGTGAAGGAGGCAAATCAGGAGATGCGCGCGCTCGGCTCGGCTCAGAATATCATGATATTATTCATTCGTCTTGATCATACAAGACGAGGCTTTCAACATCTACAAGTCTTTTTTCGATCTTCAGACTCGTTGAGGTTTTCCAAAAACGTCCTCATGCCTAAGCTGTCTTATGAATGCTTTGCCCACCTATGAAATATCCCAGGGGTGGTGGTGATGGTCCCAAGCTTCTCGACTTTGTTTGTTTCCCCTTCTCTCCAAAACGCCTTGCAATGCTGCTGTGAAATTCTGAACATAAAAACACTGAATTGCTTGTCCTTCTTCCCCTCTTTCCTTTCTTCCCTGCTTTGTCTTTTTTTGTGGTGAGATTTCTCACCTCGCCAGGCCAGACGCATAAAGGCCCTCCCATCGTTCCTCAACACCGCCCACCAATTTCTTGGCCCTCTCAATCTCCTTGTCCAGTTCCTCCACATTGCGCGTAAGTGCACTAACCTCCTCAAACCGTCTCGCATCCCGAGCAGAGTCCACCATTTGCTGCACCATGAAGCGCTGCTCCTCGAGGACCACCAAACGCTCACGAGCCTCCTTCTCTTCCGTCTCGAGCGCTGATACGGCCGTGCTGGTCTCGCTGGCCTGGCTTGCTGTTTCGGATTCGGCGAGCTCTTGATTGCGGAGGGGCGAGAGGTGTAGGGACGACGAGGACCCATTCACGCTACCAGATTGTAGGGCTCGGAGGCGAGAAGCCTGTGATGAACGAGAGCGTAGGATTTGCGGTACCGACTTGAGGGTCAACATATGGGTATGTAAGAACGTAGAGGCGGCGGCGTAAACGGCTTGCTGTAAGCGAAGCTGTGTCTTGGAGGTAGTTTTCATATCGCGGAGTCGTCGGGCGGCCGTATCGTATTTGGTAAATGCATCGGTAAGACGTTTCCTGATTTTTGAAGCCTCCTGAATCTGGGCATGTGTGGGAGGTGGTTTTGATGATTCGACCCCATCGTCTCCCTCTGGCTGGAGAGCAAGTAAAGTTCGTTGGAAGATGGGCATAAGCTGGCGAATACCGCGTTCGAACTGACGCAATGTCTCGTATGCTCGCTGGTCAGCTGGCTTGTGGGAGATGGTTGACGCAAAGTCGCGCTTCGCAAAGATTGTGTGATTGCATTCGCGGCACATGCGAACGTCGATGCTTAGTTGGCCAGGCTGTGCCGCTGTTGGGGGCTTCTCCGTCGCAGGGCTCGTAGCTGAGACTGTTAGGCGCGAAACGCGTGATAATGAAGCCGTAGACTGAGACTCACGACTGGCAATGCTTAAGCCCACTTCACTCGAGCAGCCTGTAAGTGGATCGGCGCAGACCACCCGGCCACATATGCGGCAGTGGTGTCTTCTAAACGTCCAAGATCCAAACTCTTGTTGGCAATATGGGCATTGCGTGACGGAGGCGTCATCTTCCCAAGTAACGACCGACTGCTCGATCAGTTTCCTCTGGTTCTTCTGACCCGCGAGGGCGGCGACAGGCGACAGCAGACTTCCTCCATTTGTCGTGACATCTTCGGGCGCATTCGCAAGCAATTGCGTCAGCTTGGTCAAACGCTTTTCCAGCCTAGCCACTTCGAGATTCTGCCTCTCCACCCTCTTCCGTCGCATCTCCGCAAATGTTGAGGTGTGGTCAATCAGGACACCGTTGTGGTCGTTGTAGCCATCTCTCGACTTGTAACACGTCTCGCAGACTCGGACCCAGTATCCCCGCACGGGGTCGTGCTGGGCAGACCTCGACAGCTTCATCTGGTACATGGTGTGCTCTTCGCAGAATAATCTGCCGCAATTCCTACAATTGATGCTTCCATTGACGGCTCCAAGGCCTTTCCCACACGTTGGGTCGGTGCATCGGTCGTTGCTCGTTTGTCGTTGCCAATGCGATCGTGTAATGAGCTCATCCGGGTCTATCGGACCCTCAATGAGCTTCGCAGTCGTAGGCGGGGCAATAGGCAGGGACTCGTTGGATTCGAAGACGTCGAGACCTCGCAGTTTTTGGTTGATTATAGATAGTGGTTGGAACCGTTTGGCCTTGAGCACCTGCTTGTCGAACCAGGTGCGGACCTCATCTTGTTCGACTTCGGGAAGTTCTTGGTGGTTATCGTCGATGTGTCTGAGGAGGGAGGGTCAGAGACTAGAGTTCAGTGTCGCAAAGGACGCAAAGCCAAATTCACCTGTTGAGTTGAAGCAGGGTCAACTGTAGTTCACCATTAGCAAGCCTCTCTCACAGACGACAAACGGTTGAACAGACCATTTCCTCTTCACAAATTGGGCAGACTAGTTTGGAACTGGAAGTAGCGGCTCTAGAGGGGCCTCCAACACTGATGTTGGAACCAAGATCTTGGGCAAAGTCGGGTAAAGGGCTCGAGACTGGAGGCGAGGCCGAGGAGGAGTTGAGCGACAGAGTGCTTTCTGAGGGAGCAAAGGGACTCGGTGTGCGTTGGTGGCCGTTGATGGCGGGAGGCGTGGGAGGGGCAAGGCCTTTGCCGCTGCCCAAGATGCGGCCGCCTCCCAGCTTGCGGCCGGACATCGTGGAAGACGGGAGGACGATAGCTACGAGACCATGAATCGGAGGTGGAAAGGAGGGGACGTCGATGTTCGTTTGCTCGGGTCGTCTCGGCGGGATCGGGATTTGAGCGTGTCGGAAGAGCGGGGGGGTTTTGATGGTGTAGATGGCAGATGGCAGATGACAGACGCAAGTCGCAAGTGTAGGTGCAAGTGCAAGTGGTTCGTGGCGGGTGGTTCGTCTTCACGGGTGACGGCCCCGTCACCTCAGCCCACGGGCACCTTGTCCTTAGTGGAGGGCAGGTTGGTTCCAGTTCCAGTTGCAGTTCCAAGTTGCAGGTTCCCGCGCAGCCCGTCAGGCCTCTTCCCTGCCAAGGATTGGAGAGAATCAGCAGCAAAGCGGTGGGCGGACTGTAGGCGGACGGCGGGCGGGAAAGGCAATGGCAGGCAATGGCAGGGCGGTAGGAGGAGGACGACAGGGGTTGGGGAGCAACGCATTCGGCGGGATTTGGAGACCGGGACGCTAAAGACATGCGCTAAAGGCCGCGCTAGTGGATACACGCGCTGCCCAGGGCCCACGGACAGGGGGAAGGCGGGGCACCCGTGTGCCGACTGATACAGAGGTACTTCAGTCAACCCGCATGATTCGACCTGAAAAAGGTATACATCTATCGTGCAGACCGCCATTGCGTCCCTCGGTGTGGGGACGCCAGCCTTATCGGCGGCCTTTGCGCCTTATCGCTCCCGACCTGGCAGCTGCATCTCTCCAAAAATGCTGCCCAAAAAGTTGCCTTCGTCATCGAGCACCAAAGAGTCAAATCTCGTCCCATAAACCACCATCCGCACTACACATATACAACATGGCCGCCAAATCAACGAAGAAGTTTCCCGAAGTCAAGGGCGGAGGTAGTCTGATTCTGGCATGGCAGATCAAGGGAAAGAAGGTTTTGGTTGTTGGAGGAGGCGAGGTATGTTATGTTGCACAGCCCATGCTGCTGCATCTCCGCGGCGTAGCTAGAGCTCTCTCTTGCACCAGAAATGACTCTTCCCTCGTGTCATACCATTACCGTCGTACCATATTGTTGAATGCTAATTGTCTGCCTGGAATAGGTTGCCGCCGGTCGGATCCTGAACTGCCTCGATGCCGATGCCAATGTCACCGTTGTCTGCCCCGCCTCTGGCCTCAACCCCGAAGTAGCCCACCGTGTTGAACAAGCCCAAGTTACCCACGTCGATCGTCTCTTCGAACCCTCCGACCTAGATGGCGCAGCCATGGTTCTTGTTGCCATTGACGACCCGGCCGCCTCTACTGTAATCTGGAAGCTGTGCAAGGAACGCAAAGTGCCCGCCAACATCGCCGACGTACCACCGGAATGCGACTTTTATTTTGGCAGTGTCCACCGTGACGGCCCCCTTCAGATTATGGTCAGCACCAATGGTAAGGGACCCAGACTGGCTGCCATCATCCGGCGGCATATCGCAAAGTCGCTTCCCAAAAACGCCGGCAACGCCATCGAGGCCATTGGTACTCTCAGAGCGAAGCTGCGCAAAATGGCTCCGAACTCGGAGGAAAGCCCTAAGCGCATGGGCTGGTACGTCTGAATCCTCGTCTGGGAATTTCTACCTTACTATAAGAGATACTCACAATTGAACAACAGGATGATCAAAGTCAGCAACAAGTTCGACTGGGAAGAAATCTGCGATCTTACCGACGAGGACATGGAAAACCTTCTCAGATTCTATGCGACAAACGAGGTGCCTACCATCGACGATCTCTTGGCCATGAGAGAAAACCCTGGCTTCAACAAGATGGACGTGTTTGACGGTTCCTTTGGGTTTTCCGTAGGCGCGTGATACATACCAAAGACATGTACATACCTTGTGTACATACATACTGGATATGGGTGTTTGAGCGATATTGGGCGTCATTTCATTGGAGTTATCTAGAGTGCTTCATCGACGACATCTCACGACATGAAAAGGGTTTTGGAACTAAAAAAAGGGCCAGGCGCAATATGGCATGACTGGCATAGAATCGTTGGTTTGGAGCAGTGTACTACTATGCGAACAGAAGACTAGAAGGCGCGTTATCAAGCCTGCATCTTGACTTCATACCTTTGGACTGAAATAAGAGCTTAGGGAGCTATGTTGTACTTGGCGAATGTGGTCTAGCAAGATTTGCTGAGCTTGAATTCGAAACTCAATATGCATTGTTCATCTCAAGGCCCATACGATATTTTGGCCTAAGCAATATGCTGGAGTTTGTTATGAAGACGTTCAACTGTGCAAGCGCCTAGCCTGGTGGTGTTGAATACTGTAACCTCCACTCACTCCAGAACGTTAGTAGGCGCGTTTATGTCCGGCCTTGTAAATAACCTTGAAATCAGTCTGAATACAATCCGAAATTCAATATTTATGAGACTCTATGAGAAGTGATCTCGATTTGACCATCCTAGGTGTTTCCATTCCAAACCCGTTCGGGGCGCAGGTTCCGGAGCTGGCACCGATGGATCCACAAAATCGGCACGGCGTGCAGGTGCTCTGTGAGGCACCTGCCTCCGGGTACCTTTCGCCGCTGCGCCTCTTGCCCGAGGAATCTGCAATTCAATTCTACCTTACACACCATCACACTGGGCGAGGTTCCTCTATCATGATACACTGTATAATCATTCTACTTCGGAACACCTACCTGCACACATTCGTCTCTATCATCATTGCAGGCATCAGTTTTTTGTCTGCCCATGGCTGAGCGCTCGTCGCCAATTGGCCCCACGTTAGCTTCAGCAGGCCATCTTCCTTACTCTCTACGCATCACAGCTACCTCGCACACAGCATCCACGTGCTTCGGCGAAAACCACACTCAACACCGAGAGAAATCGCCGACCGACGCGTTTTCTACTTAGGCGATTCCTACGAACCTGCTATCAATCGAGAAAGTCGCAGACTCAGCTAGTGCCAACGCGTCATCATTGCACCAAGTACCAATTTAAGACGTCGCCGCTTCCGCATCCATTCCCCGAGTCGCCAGCATCCTCGCCGGCTCCTCGCAATGCCTCCTCGTGGTCGCCCTCGAGCGGCCGCGGCCGCGGCCGAATTCGATTCCGAAGTGCTTCCCGACAGACCATCTCCATCGTCGCTTGAGGAGCGCGAACCGCCTCCGCCCTTCTTCAACACCACCTTTTCCACCCACCGCGCATCGCCGCTCTACGTCGGCGCCAATACCTTGAGCTTTCCTCGGTTACAGGCACTGTCGCAGCGCTTGCGCGACACTCTCGTGGGAGACGTCGTCAGAGGTGTACAGGTTGGGCTGGAAGGCAGCGACAGCTCTCTAGGACGCGCCGGTCCGCTGGAAAAAGTTGGCATTCGATGGGTTGGCGTTGAAGCTATACTCGGCGGCGCGGATGATACAGACCCCGATCTGAGCAGGGATCTTAGCAGCGATGCTGTCGAGACTGACGATACCGTCCGCAAGAAGAGATGTCTTGTATTCGAGATGAGATACGAGAACGCGCTGTGCACGGCTGTGCTGCTACCATCACTTTCTGAAAAGATCACGGAAGAGCCTACCGCCGAACTGCAATCGGCCAATAGCCTCGGTGTGCCTGGTTTGCTTACCAGCAGCGGCACGAAAGATGACAGGAACTTTCTGCATCTACCTTTGCTTCTCCTTCGCATGCCTGCACCTTTGAAATCAGTCATTGTTGACTTTCTGTCAAGCACATTCGACTGCCGGATCAGTTCATTACGCTTGGGTACGAAAGGCCTGACTACCGCATGGGAACGGTGGATCGAAGATGCCGGTCTCCCCTCACAAGGCCCTCTGGCAAAAGACATGGTCTTGACCCTGGGCTTCTACATACCACCCGCAGTGACCTCAGATGGCACTGACGAACAACCCCCAGACGGGCTCGGAATCAAGTCCATCGACATCATAATACCGGCTGAGGAACTCAAGCGGTTTACAAAGGAAGGGAGAACGCTTACGAACCCGACGATTATCAACAACGCAGGGCTCACTCAAGGCTACCAAGACGATCCTAGAAGGAGAAAAAGGCTCGCGGGCGGCAAGTCGGACGAAGGATGGGGATGGGTTGACGGCCAAGGGGAGCATGACGAAGCGTTCTTGCATGCTTTGGGTGCCTACTTGGAAAAGCATCTCGCCCTGAATCTCTTCCATCCCGGCGTGAGAGTCACCAAGATTGCTTGCGGCGGGTTCGTGCTCTCAGAGGGGCGCGTCAAGGTGTTTGTGCCACCTGGCGGCGATGAGGAGGTTTTTGAGCCGGTCAAAAATCTGATTAGCGACCTCATTGCCAGCGCCAACTCCTGAGTCATCGAAGAACAAGGCCGACAACCTTGTGTTTTCATCATTTTCTCTCATATGCTTGAGAGCAGTCAGACGGACGGAATTTCGACTCAGGAGTTTGATCCAGAGCCACGACTATGACTTCCACTCCGTCAGAGCGGATGTAAGATACTCCTTACACCCTTCGGCCCTCCAGGGATGGGATCGCCAGGACGGGGAATTACGTGCCCCTTCCGGGAAATAAGAACAATCTACATCAATCTAGAATAATTCCCCGGCTCTATAGCGTATACCGGTCATCCGAAAAGCTACTTGGCACATCAAGTAGTCCGGAGGAATGGCGGAAGGCCTCTCATAAGCGGCAGCAGTGGTAGCCAAGCCCCTGGGGTTTCACTCGGTACGCATCGAACAAGGGTGGCCTCTTGCAGCTACCGAGGCTCGCCAAACTCGGATCTCGCGAAGTTCGGATGCTACCTAGGCGCCTCATTTCAGCCGCCCTTAGCGATAGCTAGCAATCTATCTGAAAAGGACGAGACCACCGCATGACCAGCTCGCTGCCGCTGAGTGCGTCTTGCGATGTCCAACCCATGACTAGTCCCCTTGGGTAATGTCACTGCCGGATGCCCCCAAGGGACTAACACATTCAGCCGCCATCAACCATGCTTATTCCCCGCATTACCAAGGGGGAGTGCCTTTTTTCCAGGCCGGCTGGTATCCGCTTCTTACACGATGAATCACACCTTCCGTGCCATTACGGCTTGTTACCACCGAACTTGGCTTTCCAGAAGGGGCCGAGATCCTGGTCTTTGCATTTGCGAGTCCCTCGTTTGGCCTTGGTTCGTGCCCAAATAAGCAATTCGGATTATGGTTATTGTATAGTAGCACTTTAAGCAAATGAGTGGTCCTTCATCTAAGGTTAAGCCAAATGTGTTGGCTAGAGAGCCTCCATCTATCCGAAAGCACAATAGCCAACTCTATAAAGGCGACCAGCTAAGACAATGGAATACACCCTTCACAGCAACGAAGTCCACTCTTTTCCACCTCATCGCTCACAATGAAGTTCTCCTCGAGCCTCGTCTGCCTCCTGGCACCCATCACCGTCCTCGCCGCTCCCCTCGAGGAGAGGCAGGCCTCGCAGTCCATCGACAAGCTGATCAAGGCCAAGGGCAAGCAATACTTTGGCACCTGCACCGATCAGAACCGCCTGACCGCCGGCAAGAATGCGGACATCATCAAGGCCAACTTTGGTCAGGTCACGCCGGAGAACTCGATGAAGTGGGACCAGATCGAGCCCAACCGCGGCCAGTTCAACTGGGCGACGCCCGACTACCTCGTCAACTTTGCGCAGCAGAACGGCAAGCTTGTTCGCGGGCATACGCTTGTGTGGCACTCCCAGCTCGCGGGCTGGGTGAATAACGTCCGTGACAAGGCTGGGTTGACGACCGTCATTGAGGACCATATTAAGGCAGTTGTTGGCCGGTACAAGGGCAAGATCTACCACTGGGTGAGTCTACGTCCACCTTCTTCTCTCTAGGAAACCAACTTTATTGAAACTTATGCGGTTAGGACGTTGTCAATGAGATCTTCAACGAGGACGGCTCTCTCCGTTCCTCCGTCTTCTCGCAGGTCCTTGGCGAGGACTTTGTCGGCATCGCGTTCCGCGCCGCCAGGGCCGCGGACCCCAATGCCAAGCTGTACATCAACGACTACAACCTCGACCAGGCCAGCTACGCCAAGACCCAGGCGATGGCCCGCAAGGTCAAGGAGTGGATCGGCAAGGGTATCCCCATTGATGGTATCGGTACGTTGTGAAGCCAGTCCAACACATTCTTGGTCACCATTCACGAATGCTAACGGATTACGCACCAGGTTCCCAAGCCCATCTCCAAGCTAATCAAGGCGGCAACGCTCTTGGCGCGCTGCAGACCCTCGCCGGCAGTGGCGTCAAGGAGGTCGCCATTACGGAGCTGGACATTGTCGGCGCCAGCGCGGCTGACTACACGGCTGTAACAAAGGCTTGTCTGCAGGTTCCGCAGTGCGTTGGTATCACGGTCTGGGGCGTGCGTGACCCTGATAGCTGGAGGGCGCAGAACAACCCGCTCTTGTTTGATGCCAACTATAACCCCAAGGCGGCTTATAACGCGGTCGTTACTGCTCTGCAGTAGGTATTCTTGATCGATGAGATCGTCCTTGTTATTGGACTGTTCGATCTTTGCCTTCATGTACAAATTGGAACTTTTGGCACCTGTGCCGTATATAGGACTCTATTATGAACAAATTCGGCATTTGCTTAACCGGGAAGAGCTTACTTATCCTGCTGTGTTGCAACAGGTCAGCTTGGTGAGGACCGTTAGTTTCCCAGGTCATCCAATCAAGACCCTATCAACGTTATCAACCTTGAAAATGTTTGCGCTGAATGTATGGTGGCGTAATATTGCACCCACCCCGCGCAGTTTGGTTGGTGTTCACAGGTAGTCACGCACACAGAGTTGCCAAACAAACCCTGCGAGATTCACCGACAATATAAAGGCTCGGGTAAACGATCCCGAGAGCATCCAAAGTGTCTTTTGCGCCTATTCTTGTTCGTTTGGTCCCAAATCTCTCCCCCTTTAATCTAGCCTTGATGCTTTCGAATGCCGCCAACTGGAACTTCGCACGTGGAATCGTTATATGACGGAGTAGATTGAGAGTGAAAGCCATTTGCGCAGCAGCATTTTTGCTTCTTTGAGTTTTTATTTATGAGCTTCTGGACATAATTATCGAAGCAATGGAGCCCCTGAACCCGGCCAAAAGGGCTGGACAAGGACCAACCCTCATCGAACTCATTCAGAATGCCGCTGAGTCTACATCTCATTCAATTATAGCCTATGGAGCAGAAGAGACACTTGTAGATCTCGTGCCGACGGTCGTATCGTATTCAGACTTGCTCTGTCTGGCTCGTACAAATGCTCAGGTTCTCCAACGGCTGTGCCCGCCATCCGGCGACATCGGCAGAGAACACCATGTCGTTTTGCTGTGCCTCGACAACATCCTGGATACCATCATCTGGTTTTGGTCGACTGTAATCGCGGGGCTATTGCCGGCAGTTTCAACCGCATCGATTCTTGAGCCTTGTCGATCAGAGCACGTCTCGCATCTAAGCATCTTGTTGAAGGATCAACTATGCATAGTACCTCAGTCGTTTTCAGGCTCATACTGTTTGCAAGACTTTGCCAAGAAATTACCGGTTGCAGAGACAACCTCTCAAAGTCTTGCTACGATGAGTCCACCGATGCCGCTGCTCCCTTTGCCTGACCGTCCTTCTGACTCCGACCCGGCTGTTCTGATGCTGACATCAGGTACGACTGGAAGGGCCAAGGCGGTGCAACTCAGCCATGCTCAAATACTGGCTTCGCTAGAAGGCAAAGCCAAGTCTGCAAGACCCCACAACGGTGGTCCCTACCTCAACTGGATCGGCATGGACCACGTAGCATGTCTGACCGAGATTCATCTCCTCGCGATGTACATGGGTCTCTCTCAAGTGCATCTCCCCGCGGACGAAGTGCTGTCCAGCCCTGTGCAGCTACTGAACATGGCCAGCCGCCACCGGGTTTCGCGAACCTTTGCCCCTCATTCTTTCTTGGCCAAGTTGTCCAGGGAGCTCATGTCGAAACAAACATCGTCGTCGGATGGAGATCTAGATCTTGGATGTCTCCAATGGCTTGGCTCGGGTGGAGAGGCAAACACGGTGGATGTCTGCGAGGCACTCCAGACTCAACTTGAGAAGTATGGTGCACGCAAAGACATTATCGTCCCGGGGTTCGTAATGACGGAAACCTGTGCTGGGTGCATCTACAACACCAATTGCCCGACGTGTGATCGAGGACAAACCCACCAACACGTTACCGTTGGCAAAGGCATCTCTGGACTACAGCTGCGAGTGAGACTCTCAGATGGCAATTATCCATTTGCATTTGCAGACGCTGGCCAGGTAGGGCACTTGGAACTCTCTGGCGACGTGGTATTTGGCGGGTACTTCAACGATCGCGAGTCTACTGCGGCCACGTTCAGAGACGATGGCTGGTTCATTACTGGCGACCTCGCTTGTGTCAACCACGACGGTCAACTAATCCTCCAGGGACGCTCCAAAGATACAATCATTATAAACGGCGTGAAGTACGCCCCAGACGAGCTGGAACACCGTCTCGAAAAAGAGGTGATCCAAGGAGCAGTCCCGGGCTCTTTCTGTTGCTTCCCAACTTTACCACAGTCATCCGACACAGAACAAATCGTCGTTGCTTACTTACCATCGGTCGAGGAGAATGATATCCGAACCCGGCTCGAGACTCACGATAGAGTAGTCGATGTTATCGGCTTACATACGTCTTCGTCTGCCATCGTTCTGCCTCTTAACGCCGTCGACCTCAAACCATCTACACTGGGAAAGCTGCCTATGGGGGCAATCAAGTCAGCTTTCGAGAAAGGGAGATACGCCCAGCATCTGCGCAAAGCGAGCGAGGCCGAAAGAGTAGAACATGACGTTGCAGAGGAGACAGTTTCTCCTCTTGAGACACTTGTTCGCCACGAAATACAGGAGTATTTCCAAGTCAAGGGGTCACATCTCAGCATCGAAAGATCGGTATTCTTGCTGGGCGCTACGTCAATGGACCTCATCAAGATAGCGCGTCTAATCTCGGACCGGCTTCAATTACGAGAAAGACTCACGCTCAGTCAAGTCCTGAGAAATCCGACGCCTCGGCGGCTAGCTATGGTGATTGAGGGATCTGAGGGGAAAGATGCAGTCGGCAGTCCGGTCGTTACTCTCCGGTCAGAGGGCAGAAAGACGCCGCTGTGGCTCGTACATCCAGGTGTCGGAGAAATTCTGGTCTTCATGAACCTCGTGAGGCTCATCGACGACCGACCAGTCTATGCATTCCGTGCGGAGGGTCTGGACAGCGGCATTTCGCCTTTTGCTTCCTTGGATGAGTTGCTGGATTGCTACTTTAACCACCTCAAGGTCGTCCAACCAAAGGGGCCGTATGCCATCGCAGGCTATTCGTTCGGCTCCATGATTGCTTTCGAACTATGCAAGAGACTTGAGACAGCAGGTGATGAGGTTATCTACTGCGGTTGCTGGAACCTTCCACCGCATATAAAGCACCGCATGAGACAGCTCGGCTGGGTAGAGTATCTCGCCAACTTATTTCACTTCACGAAGCTCATGGGACAAGATCAAGCTACACATCAGATCTCCATGTTGCGCACATTCTCAAAGCAAGGAGCAGTCGCCCACCTCCGAGCCCTTAGCGACTCGGATCGTTGGCTCGAGTTAGGCCTCGGCGAAGAGGAGTTTGTCAAGTGGGCAGATTTGGCATCTTCGCTCCAGCATCTGGCTCGAGACTACGAGCCACGGGGAACGACACGCAGCATGGATGTATTCATCGCAGATCCTCTCAAGGAGGTAGCTGTTGACCGTGAAGATTGGGTTCAGAATAAGCTAAGCCGGTGGCGAGAGTTTGTGAGCGACGTGCAGTTTCATAATGTTCCGGATGAACATTACTCCATGTTGGACGAGATCAACGTGTCGCGATTTGCCGAAAAGCTGAAAGAGATCTTAGAGGCACGAGAAGGACCGCTACGTCGTGGGCTTTAGTGAAAGTTTCTCCTACAGCTCTTCGGTCTAGATCAACGCCCAATACGTCAAGCGGGACACCGTCCACTTCCTGGACGGGAAAGTAGCGGATATGCAACTTGACCATCTACGAGTAAACCGCAACATCCGTGTTGGCTTTTCCGCCACGCCTCATTGAGTGATCACGGCCTCCGGTTTCCTTCAGAGAACCGGCCTCGTAGCCGGCGGGTCTGGGATCGTTTATCAATACCGGCCCGGTTCTGAATCATGCTTCCGGTCCGTCAACGGCTGATGGATTGTCCCCGCGGACTACGTTTCTCCGCGGGAAACTTTATAAAAGAGCTTCCAAAGTTCACATGTCGGAGACAATGTACGTCAAGACCGAAGAAGTATAATAACAATACGCGCTAGTTATTTACTGCCAAAGCGGCGGCTGAAGTTTCCTTCAAACTATATCCAAGAATACTCTTACGTGTTGAGGCGACTACAGGCCGAAGAACTTCATGTCATCGTCACCCCGAATGGGCACAGTGTGTCCAACGCCAACAGCCCAAACACCCGTGAGGTGATCACCAAACACATCAGTGCGGTAGTTGGCAATAGGGGTGTTCTGAGACGAAGTGACAGGCTTGTCCGGGTTGTATCCAAAGACGCCAGACCACTGCTTGATGGTCTCCTGGTAGTTGGCGTAGTTGAGCGTGGTGTCGGTGCTGCCGTGGTAGATCTGCATGCGGGGGCGGGACCCCGTGTAGCCGGGGTAGGCGTCGTAGACCCATTGAGCCCAGCGTGCCGGCGTGGCAATCGATTGGCCTGAAGAGCAGGTGCTGTTCCACCCGTTGACCGTACCGGTGTAGAAGCAACCGGCCGGAACGCCGTTGTAGACGATGCCAGCGGCGAAGACGTCGGGGTACGTCGCGGCCAGGACGTTCTGTTGCGCGGTTAGTCACTCGAGCATTGTCTTGTTGAGCTATGGACGTTGACTTACAGTCATCATGGCGCCGGATGAAGAGCCGGTGACAAAGACCTTGGACTTGTTGCCGTTGTACTTGTTGAGAGTGTATGAGACCATGTTGGCAATGGAGTTGCTGTTGGCTCCTCCGTTGTGCGTGAGAGTTGCCTTGGAGGAGACATCCCAACAGGTTCCCGAGTATGGTGACTCGGGGTAGATGACGATGAAGCCCTTCTGATCTGCGAGCGTCTTATAGGGGCTGTTGTTGTAGTAGGCTTGAGCGGTACCGGTGCAGTAGTGAATGGCCACAACCACGGGAGGGTTCGCCGCCAGCTTGTCGGGAACATAGATGTACATCTTGACGCCGCTGGGGTTTGAGCCAAAGCTGGTGACTTGCTGCAGCGAAGCGGCGCTGGCAGAGGCGACCAGGCCAAGGGCGGAGAGAATCGTGCTGAACTTCATAGCTGCGAGGGACTTGCTACAACCAAGTGCGATGCTGATTCAATCTCTCGAGGACGATCTTGGGCTTGTTTTTGAGTAACTACTTATAGTCCTAGGTGATGGAGGCGAGCGAACGAAGCTGTCGACAGAGCTCCCTGTGACGCATCTGGCAACTTTTGTAGACTTCCCTTCAGCCGCTCGTGCATAGCACCAAAGGGGCCGTATGCACTATGTGTAAAACCCGATGATCTCGTTACCCCACATGTAGGGTAGTGTTGAAAAGGGGGCCATCATCGTCAATTTAGCCGGTTGGCTGGGGGCCGTGCTAGATCCATGTCTCATCCGAAAGCGAAAGGAAACTGGTTCATCTGGAGTTGTCTAAAAAGCTTTTATTCGGCACTTACCATGGCTTCCGAAAGGGAAACCCGGCTCTTTTGGAAAAGTATGGGTGCCGGTATCCGTTGTCCAAAGTAGCTCTTGCATTGGCCTTCCCGAAGGGGGTGCCTTGCAGCGCGGAGGCTGATGAGCCTTTGGAGGAGGTGTCATGCCGCATTGCTGATCTGTGCGGGTAATTCGACAGGGTATTTCTACCGGTCATGCCGGGCACGGGTGATACTCCCGCGACTTAGCATCTGCAGGTTCCTGTTCAGTTGCCGAACAAGCTAGGATCCCACGTCGAAGCAGTTGGCGATGAACAGCTTTGGTGGATTTTGGACGAAGCTTGAAAGAAGGGGCTCGGCTTGACAGGCCGCTTCATTCCCACAGCGCAAGATAACCTCATCGCAATCTGGATGAAGAAGCAGTGTTATTATCCCGTTAATTCCGGCGAATCGTTGGTTCGGACAATCAGGGTCGCCGCGTTGCCGATCGAGGCTTTGGTTGTTTTCCTTTCTCCCGACAACTCGCACCCGATTTGAATGATTTGTCTTTCTAAAAAACTATTTTGTACAGCGAATAGCTTTTGTTACCTGGTATCTTCATCATAGTACACTGTCGCTATATCCTTGTCAGCCGACACGATCCTCTCATTCCATGCGCGATCACTGAACATCCGGCATCCAGTAGACTGGCGATCCTTCAAAGTTGGGAAACGTAGCAAAGGCCTGAAGACAATCAGCTCAATATCCTAGTTGAAAACTCTGGAGGAAATCGTGTACCGAAGAGTCCAAGTCCAGCCAATCCGTCGTCTCCCAACCACTGAGGAGGTTGGTCATCCCTTCGAATCCATGCTGCTGGAACACTTCACCCATATCGGCCGGCGGTGCTGGAGCGCCCGAAACCTCGTCCAATTGCATCGGATCCGCACCTCCATGCTCGGCACGCTCAATGGTCGGCTTCTTCTCACGGCCTGAAGGGCCTTCAGAATGTGAACTAGCCTCTTGTCGAAGCTCTTCGAGGATGACAGAGTACCTGCGGCTTGGGCTCTCGGCAGTCGTTGCTTTCGCCAGGTGATTCTGGCAGCGATCCGCCAGCTCAAAGAGGCCCCTTTCCGGGTCCTGTCTCCCTCTTTGGATTTCATAGACGTACACCACCGCGAGTGCACAAAAGGTGACGTACGGCGTCCACCAGAAAGCGTGGAACAACGTCCCGTCACTAGCCATGCCGTCAACCGTCTCCAGTGCGGCCTTGGCTGCAGTGATGCATTCATCAATACTGTCTTCTAGAGGCGATCGCTGACCACCTCTCGAGCCACCCGTTCCAAGAAGAAAGGGTCGGTTGGCGTGCATAATGGCATGGCAATATGCCAGCTTGAGGGCTGTGTTCTGTCTTCTGAATGACGGAATCAAGGACATGGGTCGAACGGTGCCCAAATGGTGTGGCAAGGACTCGCGCCACCGGTGTAGAGCCTTGCCGTATCGATGTGCAATCATGAGACGGTCATCTTTATGAACGGGTTTGATCGAGTACACCTCGCGAGAAATACCGTCAATGATTTGAGCGAGTTTGGCGTGGAAGATGAGGCTGTCAACATGGCAATCCATCTCTGGCTCGTCACTTGATCTTCCTTGGGGTGTCATGTCCTCATCGTTGACGCAGTCAGGGAAGTCCTGATCGATGTCGTCGTCGCGATACATCCTCGGCCGACCAAATACAACAGAGAGGTACTTGTCGATGGTGTATGCCACCCAGAAAGTCCTCTTCCGGCACTGCGACAGTATGTAGTCCTTGTCGCTGCTGGCCCTGTTGCGTCCGGATTTCCGATGCAGACCCAAAGCTGAGATGATGGGAAGAATGCTCCCAAAGACATACCATGCTTGATTCATGCGAGATGTTTGGAGAAGATACAACACCTGTAAGAGGCGTGCCTGCGAGGATTCTAGCTTCGGCAACCCAATCTCCGCATCCGTTAAACTTAAAGCCTGAGAAAAGAGAGCGTCACTGCGTAGAAGGTGAGAGAACTTTTCTTCGTCGACACTTCGTACCTTGCTTTGTCGGAGGGTGACGATAGCGAGAATGGTCAAAACGATAGAGGCTTTGGCGTGGCCAATCTCGTGGTACAGCGGACGGCTGTCTTTTGCATTCGCGAGTAGAACCTCGAACCACTGGGCGACGTAGCCTTGATGAAGGCATCGATAGGTTACTACGCAAACATCAAAGTAGAAATCCAGCATGTCCAAGCCGGCCAACCGGTCAGGAAGAGTCGATACGTCCAACGGCTGCGAATCGAAAGGCTTGTCTCCTGCCCTCGTAAGCCTCTGGTGCTGTTCGGCGCCGCTCGGTGCGTTTCCGGGAATGTCAGCAGTATTAGATCTCTGCGACGAAAGGCGCTTCCATGCTCGGTGCAGGAATGTTAGACTCGAAGTGGTGTCAACATACTGCCCTTCGATCTCGGCAATCTCGACTTCTGGCGAGGCGCGTGAGCCTGGCAGAACACTGCGGCGGCTGCACTCTGCAGCCTCTGCCTCGTCGGCCACATGATCACGGCTTCTCGACCGAGCCGCACTCTGACGGGGAAGAAGGACTTCACGCGGTGCTAAGGATGGGAGAGGCGCCGCCGATGGAAGCGGTCTCCTGTGACAGGTTAATTACCACTCTAACCATCATCGAATACTACTTGTTTCTTACAATGACATACCTATGCACCTCTAGGGAAGTTGAGGGGACCAGTCGGGCTTCGAATAACCCGGGGGCAGAACTGGATGCTGGCGGAGGTGTCGGCGGTCTACCTCGGCGGTAAGTAGCGTCGTAGATGCAGGAGAGACGTTTTCGGGTGCAGACGTCGCAGGGGATCGTTCCGGAGCATTTCAGCTTCTTGGATTTGCAAAAGTCGCATGCACGACTGACTTTGTGACTTCTTCGCCGATTAGCGGCGGCGGCAGCGGCAGCCGCCCGTGACG
>JFBX01000255.1:190421-298709 GCA_001563135.1 Colletotrichum simmondsii
GACGAACGGCCCTCTTCGGGGCCCTCGGGCGAACCCTCGGGCAAGCTGCGTTTCCTCCGATCGGTAATAGTCGGCGGCAGACTTGAAGGGGACGGCTGTGATATGTTTGACGAAGGTGTCGGGGCGGATGTCGCTACAGGGGCATCATCGCGGATACCAGTGTCGGTGCTCGCCGTTGTTTCCGCTGGTGTGTCGGCCATTCTACCACCAACCATGAATATCCGACCCTCCGATGCGTTTGCTGATGGTCTCCACTGACTCAAGTCCGATCTTCCGGACTACCACGTCGGTTCCAGCACCCACAACGGCTCCTACACCGGGTTCAGCGCTCCGAGTGTATGCGCTTCGTCTTACTACGGCATATGGTGAATCCGTAGGTGGGTCATAACGGAGGATAATTCGTACCGGAACAAATCGAAAAAAAAAATACCTGACGCCTCTCGCGTGGTGTGGCACGCAGATCTGGCTGGGAGTTTGTGCATAGAAAGCGGTCCGGAAAAGCAAAAGTCAGGGGCCAGCTGATTTAAGGGGAGCAAACGAACCGGCCACAACGCACTGCAGACAAACGGCCCCCTTGCCGGCGCTCAAAGCTCGGCTGAAATGCGGGGCAAGGATGAGCAAATCGGTTGGATCGAAACCTTCTTACCCTCCACAAGTCCGGGCTCACTGTTCCCAGAGTCTATTTCCAAGATGCCCCCTCGCTTCACATGCTGTTGATAAAGGATAATATGTCTCGATGAGGAGCTTGTCCAATGGGGATTGTTGCCGAGCCATGACTACATGTGTTGGCCACGTGTTGTCGTGCTTACAATCAGATTGTGTAAGTTTGTAACTTCGTCCAGTATACTCGATCTGGCCTATGAATCAAACTGCTTATGACGAGCCGGCAGATAGTACAGCCTGGGGTTTTGCTCTGCCCACGGGAAACTCGCAAGAAACGTATGGATAAATAATTATGCAATGATATCATTTATGAGCTAAATACCACAGTACTTGTACAAAGAGTCGGATTTGTGGCCCAAATTGGCCTTAGTGACCCCTCTCAATGGAATGACAAATACGCAGTATGCCAACTCCCGAGCTTTGATCCCTGCTGCAAATCATCATTGACTCCAGCGCTGCAGAAACGCTGCAGCTGAAATCTTCAGAAACCATGGCGCGGGGATAAGTCAAGCAATGGAGCAACCATCATCCGAGTAGACAGCAACCTGTAGCCCACGGCCTCCCACTATCATCTCTTCGAGGTAGCTCGGCACCGATGTGGATGAGATCTAGGAGACTGTCTATCGGACGATCGGACGGTCAGTCCATCCACCCCCACCAGAATCCTCCCTAAATCCGGTCGTCTGCCCCGCCATCCCCCGCTCTACTCCGGACAACCCGAGCCGGTCCCTGTCCGCTGCCCCTATGAGGCGGACGGCGGCTTCCAGAGTTGCACCGGCTCTCCAGAATTTCGACCCACCGACCGCGGCACCGTTCGATTCGTCGCAGCTTGCTGCGCTCGTGAACTCTGCTCCTGGACCCCTGACGTCAACATGGTGGCACTCGAGACTCTAGACCGGCCGATCCCCTAGCGGACGTGTTACTTTATATCATGCGGGCCGACCCCTCAACTGTATTGCCTCGGGGCAGACAGAATCAACCATCTCAAGCATCTATCTCTATCTGAGTCGTATCGAAACAATCAATCAACATGTCTATCGAAGTTTACCATCTTGGGCTCTCTCAATCAGAGAGAATTGTGTGGCTTTTGGAGGTTGGTATCTCGCAAACCGTCATCTAGGTCTGCAATTGCTCAGACTCCACTAGGAACTCCAAGTACCGTACGATTTGCACGTCTTCCAAAGAGATCCCATCACAGGACTCGCGCCCAAGGAAATCAAGGAGATCGTGAGTCTTTTTCGGCGGAGTTTGTGAACAGTGGATAGACAGCTGAACGAGTCAGAACCCCGCCGGAACCGCACCGTATTTCCGCGACAGCACAGTTTCGCCGCCAATCGAGCTCGGAGAGTCAGGCGCAACTGTAGAGTACATTCTCAACGTCCACGGCAGCAAGGCTGGCTCCGGTGCCCCGAGACTCCTTCGTACCCCCGATGACGCCGATTACGCCGCCTACCTCGAGTGGTTCCACTTCGCCAACGGCACTCTTCAGCCCACTCTCGGCCGCGCTATGACCCTGTTGTTCGCCGGCGCTTCGCAAAGTGACTTTGGCAAGCGGATGGAAGAAAAGACCTACCAGGCCCTCAAGCTGATTGACAACCGCTTGGCCAACAACAAGTGGCTTGCCGGTGAGAACCTGAGCGCTGCGGATATCATGACGGTCTTCACCCTGACCACCATGCGCGGTTTCTATCCTCTCCTGGACTTGTCAGAGCACAAGAACATTCTGCGGTATCTGAAGGATGTTGCCGAGCGCCCCGCGTATCGCAAGGCACTGGAGAAGGGCGACAAGGGCATGGAGCCTATGAACGGGCCGAAGGTTAAGGCTTTAAAGCAATTCAAGGGATTCGGTGCCATCTACGAGTCCTTGGGATACTAGGGAACCCAAGCAGTCTACGACAGATACTCTACTCACGACTTATGAAAGATCAATAACATAAGGCAATACAACTCAATGAAACTCAACATCATGGAGAAATGACTCATAGTATCGAATTATTTGACCAAAAAGGACATTTTCCTGCAACAGACTAGGTAACCCTTCGAGAATGGCAAAAGGATACTCAGTTGACCAGCCTGGGGGTCGAACCCAGAATCTCCTGATAACTGATTGAATCGTAGTCAGACGCCTTGCCATTGGGCCAACCGGCCGTGATAATCGAGTTGTTGATCCACTGCGGTGGATGCTGCTGGTCCACGGTCTCAGGGAATTTGAGAAGTCGAGGTTGAGGGCGACATGGTGGGTGACGAGTTGGATTCACGAATGGACTCCGAAATTGGAAACTTCCGGTCTCTTGCGAGGTGATTCTTGTCGGATGATCGAGAACGGGAGACGGAAACTTGGTAAATCAGGCGTTCTTGAGTAGTTATCTATCCCAGGTTGGCTAGTAGTTCCGAGAAACGCAGGTGAATCTCTTGTCGGACGATGATACATATGCATGGATATGGCAACTCGAAACCGCGTGTATGGGAAACTTTACAGTGTTGAACAAAGTATAAGTGTATCTGGGAGGGCTGAAGTTTCTTTCAAAGAGCATATTTAAACAGAGGGCTTTTCTCCCCCATGCGGCCAAGCTCTTCTTCGGTGTATCTCTCTCTCACTTCGTCTTCAGTCTGTAGCGCCTTCTTCTCATTGAGATTCTTCAAAAGGATTTCAAGCGTAATAACAGCAATAATACCGGCCGATGCGAATCCAAAAGATGTACCAAAGCCCGTGGGATATGTTGGCGCTTCCTTGTCGAGGTAGATGTAGCTGCCGATCAAACCACCAATATTTCCGACACAGACCAAGAAGCCGATGCTAATTGCTCGTTTCTCTGGGCTCGGCGTGTTTGCTACGTTCCAGGCATTGACTCCTGGAAGGATCGGGTACATTCTGGTTATCATGGATTAGTTCCCCAATGTCTTCTTTATGATATCGACAGGTGTATTGAGATGAGGGAGACTTACCCGAAACAAGCCAGGCACACGGCGAAATAGCACAATGCAATGTTGTCTTTGATATCTGCACTCTTTGCGAACAAGATACTGAATGCGACCACGAGGCAAAGCTGAGGGCCAATGATGAAAGGCATTCGCCACGAATAACTATCAGCAAAGACTGAAAATATGTAGGCCGAAATAGCGCCGACCGCATACGGGGGCATCGTCAAAAGCTGCGCGTTGGCCGAGGTATAGCCCATGTTCTTGATAATCTGCGGCATCGTAAACTTCATGGCGTAGTTTGGGACCGCATTCGACCAGTTTGCAAAGATCAAGAGATAGATCTTCCAGTCTGTCAGGACAGACATCAAAGCCTGCTTATCAAAGTGTTTCTCTCGGAACTCGCTTGGTCGATGAACCCGGCGGGCTTCTTGTCGTAACTCGAGATAGCGCTTTTCGTCGGCGTCTAGCCACTTGGACAGAGCGGGAGAGTCGATGAGGAAGATGAAGCACATGGCGCCAATGACCACTGTAGCCAAACCCTCGAGTATGAATATCTAAGTAGTTGTTAGAAAGATTCAAGAAAAGTCAGCGGCTTACAGACGCACCCATCGCCAACCTTCATACCCTCCGATACCATCCATTTTGGCGATGGCAAATGCTAGAAGGCCGGAGACGCCTCCACCAGATGCGGCAGACGTATAGAGAAGAGCTATCCTAGTCTGCGTCTCGTTTGGGAGGTACCACTTGGAGATGATCAAAATAGCGCCGGGAAGAAAGCCTGCTCTGTCCCTAAGTTAATCTCCGCTGTAGTCTCTCCGACCAGTTAGGAGTGATCACTTACTCAAACAAGCCAAGGAATATTCGAACAGCTATCAGACCACCATAGCTTTGAACCACGCCGTTGCAGGTCATGATAATGCCCCAGCATGTGACAATGCCACCAATGTAGAGCGAAGGTCTCTTGAACATATGCAGAACCATGTTGCTCGGGACTTCGGCTAGGACGAATGGGATGAAGAAAACAGAAACTGCAATGTTGTACTCGACGCCTGTCATGTGGAGGCTACCTAACAACCCTTCGATCTTGGCGTTTCCAATGTTGGTCTTGTCGAGATATGCCATGAGGTAGAGCAGAATCAGCATCGGCATAAGTCGGTACTATTGAGGACACAAGTTAGATTATGTTGTAACACCAATACAACGTATCATAGTGGGGAGTTGCAACTAAAGTGTACGCACGTCGACTTTGCGGACTGCTTTATTCTTCTTGTCCTCTGGGAAGTTGCCGAGAAATGCAACATCATCGAGGCTCAGGTTGCCATTGCGTTGATACTCATGGTGGGCAACAGAATCCTTTTCGTGAGAGACGTGTTCAATGTCGGAGCGGTCCGAAGAGGCCCTGATGACAGCCATTTCTCTTGTTGCTGATGTGATTGGTCGGCAATTTCTCTGTGTTAGAGAGTTATCCATAGAATGAAATGATCGTCATGAGGCAGCTGCTTGAAGCTGGAAAGTCGTCGCGACTCGGCTTTATAGTTGAATGGCGGCAGACGAGGCTTTCATATCAAGTTGCGACTATGGAACCCGGGGAAGCGGCGTGAAACCTACAGCTGGGTCTGGAGTTGCGGGGGAAATTTCCCAGGAATCTGGGGTACTGCGCTTGGCGCCGGGGCCCTCGAAGCAGCGAGTGGCTCGGAAAACGAATATTTTCCAGTCTTGATAGTAGCGTCAAGCCACTTCTGCTTAGCGCCAGCGTCCATAAGCAAGCCTGGATTACAATATTTCGGAAATGCATGTATGAAGACCGCTTGGTTTACCGAACGACTTCGACCCAGTCTCTCTGGTATTTCCATAAGCGGGAAGGATATGTGCAATGCATTGCTGTCGTATATGTCGATACAGTCACGGTGTCCGTTCTGCGATTCTCCATGCCAAAGTTCGGAGCACATCACCTATGACACGTTTGCGGTGTGTGAACGGGGTGACAATTGGACACGCCCGGACTTGTCAAGCCTCATCCTGGCACTCACAGCATTCTGACCTGTTCTCTTGGTTGTTGTGTGTGTTCTGGCCCCTCTTTTAGTGGACATGAGTCGTGGTTCCGAGCTTGCTCGGACTTGCGTCCTCGGATTCTGACCGGAAAAGAAGTCGCCCATCTCACGCCGGTTCGGATGAGCGGGGCTGGTAGTCACCCCCAAGCATACGCTGGAAGCATTCAGTATTCTTCTTCAATCGTGGAAAAGGGTGCATGGTTCCGAGTTAGTAGGCGCGACTTCGGCACGTTCTCAAACGCGAGCTCATCTAGCCCTAAGAAAAGTTGCGTTTGAAGCTCACCATGATCTAGTTATAAAAGACTTCATTGCAAGAGGTAGTTCTAGACTTGCCTTCACCACACTCAATACAGACATCAAAATCTCATAACTCTACAATCACTCACATAATCTCTCTAACTTCCAATTCCACAAACCTTACCGAATCATGGGTTCCAACGTCGGCCTTGACCTCCGTGGTCTCACCCCCGCCCCCGTCACCCCCTTCAACAAGGACGGCAGCGTAGACTACGACGCCATTTACCGTCTCGGCTCCTGGCTCGGCAGCATCTCTGGCGTCAAGGGTCTCGTCGTTCTCGGTCATGCCGGTGAGGGCACCTTCCTGACGCAAGACGAACAACTCGCCGTCATCAAAGCCTTTGTCGAATCCGTCGACAACCGCATCCCCATCATTGCCGGCATCACGGGAGAAGGCACCGAAGTAGCCGCCCTAGAGGCCAAGCGTGCCCGGGAAGCCGGCGCCTCGGCTGGTCTCTTGTACCCTTCTCACGGCTGGCTCCGCTTCGGCTACCAGCCCGGCGCTCCACAGGACCGGTACAAACGCGTCTTTGAGGTCAGCGGGCTGCCGCTGATCCTTTTCCAATATCCCGACGTAACAAAGGCGACGTACAACTTGCAGACTCTGCTCGATATCTCAGCCCAGCCTGGCGTTTTTGCAATGAAGAACGGCGTCCGAAATATGAGACGTTGGGACACTGAGATTCCCGTCATCCGAAAGGAGAGGCCGGATCTCCAAATTCTCACTTGTCATGACGAATATCTTTTGCACACCGCCTTTGATGTCGATGGTTTTCTGGTTGGCTACGGCAATATTGCGCCCGAGGCTCTGATTGAGTTGATCAAGGCGGGCAAGGCGAAGGACTACCCCAGAGCGAGAGAGATCCACGACAAGCTGTTGCCGGTGACCAAGGCCGTGTACCATCGAGGATCGCACATGGAGGGCACTGTGGCGCTAAAGCACGCGTTGGTTGCGAGAGGAATTTTGGAGCATGCGACTGTCAGGTCACCTTTGTTGCCCTTAGAGGATGGAGCGGAGAATGAGATTTTCGCAGCTGTCTCTGCAGCTTCGCTCTCACGTGTGAAATAGTTGATGCATGATATCAGATACCCCAGAACGTGCTGTGTTGGGAAAGTGCTTCGGGCTATCATGTGTGTACGGTAGACACTAGGAAATCATTCATTGCCATTCAGACAACATTCCACTCTCAGACCCTATCAGCGGGGAGTTGAAATCCGCCATGGGCGCCCGCGTATGCCAACCATCGATCACCATTGATGAAACCTGTAAAGGTCTAGCCAGTATGTTGGAAGCAGCTTTGGCAGCTAAGATGTCTAGCGAGCTCAGCCCGCTTTTAGCTGCTCTTAGGTCAAAGTGGCTTGAGACATATCCTGATACCTGGTACACTTCATTCCAGTCCAAAAAAGCCACCAACATCATCCATAAGGCCACAACCCGGTGCGCTACTCAGCACTCAAGACAGACATTCTGCCCACACCTCAGACACTCCACTTTCAGCGAATTGATTTTGCCAACCACAATCTTTATAACTCTAGAACTTGCAGCACACTGATGGGATCCTGATGTTATTGTGCTACGGCCTCGGCCCTTCACGTTGGTCCTATCAGTGGAATAGAGTCGCAATCTCTCCAGGTCTTTTGTCGTGAAGATCGCTATGGTCTAGGCTCAAGCTGTGGCTATCAAGGCTTGTGTGGCGAAAGCCTAATAGCCAGGAACGGCCAACATGCGTCTTTGTGGCTCTCGATAGCACGAGCCAAGCACATGTCTAGACCCCTTACACCTCCTCCCGACCTGTGATCCCCTTTTACCAAACGGCGGGCATTTCTTTCAGACGTTCACGCCCTGAACATTGCTTTCATACGCGGGCCGCTCTTTAAGAACCTGATCATTCCATATCCCCTCACTAGTGTGTCCCTGCGAAGAGACATCAGCTTTCTAGTCTTTCTCACAGACGAATTATGGAGTCTACTAAGGATGTTTTGTTCTTTCCCGGAATTTTCTGGGACACAGCCCGATGGACCCAGATCCTCGGGGTCGGGCTCGCGGCGTGGTTGCTCTACGGAACTTTCCTGGCAATCTACAGAGTCACCCTCCACCCGTTAGCAAAGTTTCCCGGCCCGAAGTTCGCCGGTGCGACATACTGGTATGAGGTATGGTTCGACGTGGTACGCTGGGGAAAGTTCACACATGAGATTAAACGTCTTCATGAAATTTACGGTATGCCAACTTTCAACTAGACGTGCGTCTTTGAGACTGATAGATGCTGATGTCACATGATGCGTTCAGGTCCTATCGTCCGGATTAACCCAGATGAAGTTCATTGTAATGACCCAGAGTTTGTCGACATTATCTACGCAAATGGAAGCAAAAAGCGTAATAAGTCCAAAATGTTTGTCGAGGGGTTTGCTGCAGAGTGAGTCCACCCGGTCTAATACCTCGTTTCTCGCAAGTCAGGCTTGCTAACAGATGGCGTGTAGCTTGAAGAATGTGAGGGCCCTTTCTAAGATGGCCTGAAGTCACGCATCAGTCAGCTAATTTTTGTCAATAGGGAGGATTTGGCACAGTTGACCACGCTCATCATCGCCTCCGCAGAGCGGCTGCCAGCAAGTACTTTTCCAGAGCGCAGATTGCCAAGCTGGAGTGGGTGATCCACCAAGATGCTCAACGACTTTGCGACAAGTTCCTTCGGTATCAGGGTCGTGGACCATTCGAAGCCGCGTCGGCGTACAGCTGCTTCACAGCCGACATTGTCAGCGATTACTGCTTCGGACAGCCTTTCGGGTTCCTTCAACAAGCTGATTGGGAGCCCAACTTCAAGGAGGCAGTGTATGCGATGTTGCAGTTGATCCACATCATGAGGCACTTCCCGTGGACGACGTGGTTGATGGAGGCAATACCATTGTGAGTACTCGTGTTCACATGACTTCCTGGTGGGTGCTAAAAACGGGCAGGGGCGTTATCAGAAAGCTATCGTCAAAGATGGGAGCACTTGCTGAGCAGTCCAAGGTGAGAGCTCTTGATGGAAGCATGCAGGTGGACAAGCTGACAAGGGCAGGTAAAAATGCCGGAGATGGTCAGACAGACCAAGTCAGCATATGAAGCCGGCATCAAGCGCGATCGGACGACGGTGATCCATTCTCTTCTGGAGTCGGACCTGCCGCCTGAAGAGAAGACGATTAAGCGACTCACTGGCGAGGCGACGGTGATGCTCGCCGCCGGTACTGAGACGACGGCTTCAGCCCTCGGTGTGTGCACCTATCACTTGCTCCGTAACCCGGACGTCGTTGAGAAGATCAAAGCCGAGCTTCTCTCCGTTACTACGGACCCGAAAGAGATACCGACCTGGGCTACCCTGGAGAGGCTACCATACTTCAGTGCGTCCATCATGGAGGCATTGCGCATGGGATATGGTTCCCCGTCGAGATTGCCACGGATCGCACCGGACGAGGACTTGGTTTACCAAGGCACGTGGACACCTCCAGGCGCCTCATCACCAATTGAGGTGACGCACGTTATTCCACGAGGCTATGCGAGTGGTATGTCGGCGTGGATCATGCATCACGACGAGAGGGTGTTTCCCGAATCTAATAGATTCATCCCTGAGAGATGGCTTGATGAAGACGGACAGAGGAGGCGGGGTTTGGAACGGTACCTATTAACATTCTCCAAAGGAAGCCGGCAGTGTTTGGGCATGCAGTAAGTTTCTCACCATTTTTTGCAGTACTTCCCCCATGATCCGTCATTCGGTGCAGACTTTCTGAGTCTTCGGCTGACCGAAAAAGGCTGGCATACTGCGAGCTTCACGTGGCCATTGCTGCCATGACGTTGCGCGTCCTGCCGAAGTTGAGATTGTACGAGACGACAGATGCCGATATAGAGTATGATTATGACCTTGCTGTTGCAATGCCGAAGAAGGGAAGCAAGGGCATTCGTCTGGAAGTGGTGTGAAGAGTGCAGCGTTTGCGCCGATGGCGCCATGGGGCCATAGCTCCCAGACAAGCTTTGATGAGCAATTGAATGCAAGCTCGTTATTATGAAGATCCAATAGTGAAAGCTTCCTGGCGTCATGAGGGGGTCATCCGAGCTTAAGAGTGACATCAAGCCCTGTAGATGACTGCGGGTTTCTACACGGTGATCGAACATGTTTTTCTGGAAGACAGGCTTCGTTCCTTCTTAGGGCATACTCGAGTTTCGCGTGCACCCCTTGATTTTAGAAATCTTCGAAGTGATTGTTAAGCAATCTAGATTGCATGATGAATTCTCCAGGGACGAGTCAAGTTAAGTGAGTGAGAGAGAGCGAGTGAGTAAACACACAGAGAGAGAGAGAGTAAGAATGAGAGTGAGAGTGAGAATGACAGTGAGACCGCCGGAATGTCAGTGCGGCGCTTAGGGTCACACTGTGACCACATCGAACCTAGCGGGCCCCACTCGGTCCCGAGCGCCGCGCCTACCGGGACCGAAACCAGGGCCATTTGGAACTGAAAATACGGCGAACGGACTCTATCTTCGCCGACACTACCAACACAAGCCTTTGATGATGGTTTTACGGTGTACATACGGATGGGCACACACACTTAGATTTGCTTCCACTCATTGCTTCCACTTCGTTCACTATCATTGGATGCTTAGGTAAGACGACGCGCGCGCGAGTATTACCAATGCGCCGCCCAACCCCCCTGACTAAGGCAATCTAACGCTCCAAGAATCCAGAGACACCGACGAAAAAGACAAGTCAAGCCGTCCCCATTTATGATCTCCCACTCTAATTATCTACTACTCTTGCTGGGTAATCTAGGCCCGATGCGACTGTTGGGAATCAACGATTGGTGAAGCCTATTCATTGGGTCGCGACCTTTGCTTCCGGCGCGCGGCATCCCGAGTGGCACAGTACACAAACAAAGAGCCAAAGTGCCCGTAGACAGCCACTTAGCGCCCATCTGGCCGGTTAGGTAGGTTAGTTCTTCGCAATCAATGTAGCAAGAAGCATATGATCCAAAAGAAAAGGGAAAAAGCATCTTCTATCCCCGTTTTCCTCAAGAGCGCGCGCTACCTCTGACTAATGCCGTGGCACCCGCCGCGCCGTTGCCTTGACTCGGCCTGGACCCCTGCCTTTACCATGTTGGTTGGTGCATGTTGGAGCCCTGGGCAAGCTCCGGACATTGTCTGAAGGCACGGAGTACATCTGCCGTAGGGCTTATTCCCACGTCTTTTGCATGTAGCATCGTAGTCTACGGATACCACTACAGCTAACCCGCTCCATGCGTCTGATCCCAAATCCCAAGTGCCAGAAGAAAAGAGAAGCACACCAAGCTTTCCCAAATCCAATTTCGCTTGTCACACGCAAGCTCAAAGCTGAATAATCCGAGCGCCGCTTCGTCTGAAACATTGGATTGGCTCTCAAATGGTCCCATCCAGCGCGAGAGGTACAGGCACACAGGGAAAAGACCGGGCCGCAGTGCGACTATGCCGGCGTGCGTGCAAGCGTGTGGTACCTCGCATCTTTCGGGATGGGATGAATGAGATGGGAAGGATTGGGCCGAAGCCCAGGGCGTCAGCTAAAAAGTCCCCGGATCCTCTACCTTTGTGTCGATAAAAACCATTCATTATCCTCGCTCCCACTCTTTTCTCGAGACCCTGCGCCTATACCTTGAGCCCTCTCTTCCTATCGTAGATCTCTTTGTCCAAGCAACTGTGCCTCGTTGGGTGCTTTTTCACAGGTGTCCACTCTCGCACTCCCCCACGGCAGTCCCGTACCGTCACATCTCAACCTCCGGCCCCCAAATACCGGCGACCTTGCTTACTTTCTCCCTTGATCGGGGAACATCATCTTACCTTCATCACCGCCAACCCTTTTTCCTCAACAACATCTCATTCCTCTCATCATTCGCTGCCAAGACAAACAGAACAATCTCACAAAATGGTCAAGCAGGTCGTGATCCTGGGCGCAGGCTACGCAGGCCTCGGCGTCGCCCATAAGCTGCTCAAGTACACCCAGCCCAAGGTCAAGGATCTCAAGGTCATCCTCGTCTCCCCCTCAACCCACCTATACTGGAACTGCGCCGCCGTGCGCGGTCTTATTCCCGGCGAGTTCTCCGACGACACTCTCTTCAACGAAATCAAGCCCGGCTTCGAAAAGTACCCCCAGGATGCCTTCGAGTTCGTCCTCGGCAAGGCCACCACCTTCGACGCCACATCCAACACCGTGCAGATTGAAACCAAGGAGGGCCTAAAGTCACTTGAGTACGTCCAGCTCATCATTGCCACCGGCTCTTCCCTCGCCAGCGGCGTCCCCTTCAAGACCATCGGCACCCACGAAGAGACCCTCACCGCATGGCACAACCTCCAGTCCGAGGTCAAGGTCGCAAACTCCATCATCGTCTCCGGCGCCGGAACCACGGGCGTCGAGACCGCCGGTGAGCTCGGCCACGCCTACGGCTCCACTAAGCAAATCACACTCATCGTCGAGGGCGACGCGCCCCTCCCCGGCCTCCTGCCCCAGCTCGGCAAGATCGCCGCCAAGAACCTCCAGCAGCTCAAGGTCAAGCTCGTTACCAACGCCCGCGTCACCGAGGCAAACACCTCTGGCGCTCTCAAGTCCATCAAGCTGTCCAACGGCGAAACCCTCACCGCGGATCTGTACCTGCCCCTCTTCGGCGTCCGGCCCAACTCCTCCTTCATCCCGGAGCACCTCCTCGATGACAAGGGCAGCCTGAAGCTCAAGCACGACCTCCGCGTCGAGGGCCTCACCAACGTCTGGGGCGTCGGCGACATCGGCAACCTCGAGGCGAAGCAGCTCATGCGCGCCGAGGGCCAGGCGCTGCACCTCGCCGACAACCTCGATGCCGTCCTCACCGGCAACGAGACAAAGGTCAAGGATCTCAAGCTCACGCTCAAGCCCCAGGTATTTGTGACGATTGGCAAGAAGAAGGCCACGGGTCAGTTCAACACGATGAAGCTGCCTGGCTTCATCGTCAGCGCCGCCAAGGCCAAGACCTTCTTCACTGAGAAGGGTCCTGGTCTGGTTCAGGGCAAGAACATCGCCAGAGCGTCGATTTGAGGAAACCTACTTGATTGGGGTGAATGATGGATGATGGAGAAAGGTTGGTAATGGGTTTGCTTCAACTTTGATATCCCGGGTTGCGAACCGTCGTTGCATGGCTTAGTAGTGTGTAAGCACACGGAACTTTTAATCATTGGACATATACCCTTAATACAGTCAAAATACGCAATCATAGTGTCTTCCAAAACCGCGATTTATCTATTGATTTCATCTCATCTCATAGTTGACCTAGGCTAGGCACCCAAGTCGGGGCAGCTACCTGACTGCAGCCCGATAACGGTCGCATGTACCTAAAGCCTGACTGCCGTCCTCACAACCTCCCTCATAGCATCTTTCATGTCGATGTCAGCGCTCTTCTCAGCATCGACCCAAATCCCCATCTCGTGCTCCTCTACGTTGACCTGAAAGCCGGCTCCATCTCTTCTGGCAATGACAACAAAATTGAAGTGAATCACCGGACGCTTGATCACAACAGGCTGGGCAGCCTGGGACGACGGACCCGCGACAGCATTCTCCACGGTATTCTTCCCCTTGGCCGATGAATCCTCCACCGTCTCTTCCTGCATCTCGACGATAGGTTGAAGGCAATTCCAGACATCAATCACCTGAAGAGAGACCGACTCAGCGACCGTCCGGATGATGGCGTCTCGAACGGTGGGATCAGTATCCTTCATCTCGCCTCCGGGAATCTCGTGGAGGTTTTCGTTATCACGGCCGAGCTTGTTCTTGAGGATCAGAGTCTCGGCTCCGGAGGGTCCACGGCGGACGATGGCGGCGCCGACCATGATCTTGGGGCAGGGGATTTGCGCTCGGAGGTCTATCCATGACAATAGGTCGCTGCGGGAACAGTCAAGAATGTCCATTTTGGGCATGTTGATAGTTGAAGTGAGATAATTGTCGGCTCGTAGTGTGTAGAGTAAAGTGTCGAGATGAATCTCAATGAGAGCTTGTAATGTTTGACTGCTTGGCGGGAGTGAGGTGGGTAAGGACGAAAAGTGAAAAGTAGAATCTCGTAGGACTCATATACCTTTCAGACACTCCAAAATTGGCATAAAAATTCCTGGTCAACTACGCTGCAGCCTGCTTGCCTAAGTGAGAGAAATGGTTTCGTCACTGCCTATCGTGTTGAAAGAATATGACAAAGACTCCTTTGGCCTCAATGTATAGTGAGACTTCGTAAGGGTTCACTTGATAGATGATAAATCTTGGACCTAAACATACGCGCTATTTCAGAACTTGACGAGAGTAGCGAGAATGGTGGTGGTATCGTAGCTACCAATCCGTTCTAGAAATGGATTGTCTACAAACTCATAGGATCAAAGCTTGGGCATTACAAATAATATCTTTTGTTCCCTTAAATTTACGGTACAAACCAGTAGTTGCTAGGATGTTATAGAGCCGGCCTCAAGTCCTGGGTGACTCTGTCGCGACAATTCTACTCATTTCGTCTCAGCTCTTTGATGCTTGCCTGTTTCGAAGCCGAAAGGTGAGTGAAGTAGTCATAATTCTAATCGTCTATCGTAAACCGTTCTTGATATCGCAACTCTATTCCAACATATTGTCAGATCAGTACGCATCTCATATATGATATTTACTCAGCCAGCGCAGTACTGGCTCTTGCTTCTAAGCCACGCGCCCCATCTCCACATAACAAACGGCACAATTAGCCCCATCACAAAGACAATACCAGCAAGCAGCACGTTACCCCAGGCAATACCCAACACATCGTACAATCTCGGTGCAAACAACGGGAAGCTGAAACCAGCCATCGTCCGCACAAAGGCCGCCGCACCTGCTGCGCTGGCCGCATACCTCTCATACGAGTCGATAACATACGTCTGCACGCACTGAAAAGAGAGGATGAGTCCGGCGGCTAGAATCGCTGCGCCGATGTTTGGAACGATCCAGTGGACTTCAAAGTGTGCGGCGATCCCATACAGGAGGAGGCCTACGGGGGTGATGATGGCTGTGGGAAACATGAGAGGGATCCTGAACTCTGGACGACCTGTGTCGTTGTTTTGTGCCTTTAGTTTACGATAGACCTGCCATTTATGAGTCAATGATATCTAGGTGTTACCGCGAATGCGTCTTTATCTTACCTTATCAATAAGAGGTCCGGATACTTGTAGCCCGATCACGAAGCCAACGCCAAGTGAGATGTAGTTCAAACTAGCCGGTCCGGGCTCCATGTCGTACTGCTCGCTCCACACAAAAGGGAATGAAGCAAGGCTTGAGAAAAGTTAGCTTTAATGCATATTACCAGGATGAGAAACTGAAACCTTACACAAGATACATAAGACCATACAGGTATGCCCTGTACACAGCAGTGATCTGCAGTGCTGGCTGAGTAAAGAGCATCCTGAATGGTCTGACAAGATTCTTTCGCAACGTCTGTCCGAAAGTCCTGTCTGGACGATCAAACTCTGTACGCAGATTCGCGTTACCGGTCTTCTTGCGCAGCATCTTTGCTTTGGTTGCTAGGATCTTAGGGGCGTAAGTCTCGGAGAGAAGTAGAAAGGCGAGAATTTGGACGACCGCATCGGCGATGGAGACGGTCCAGAAGATCCAGCGCCAGGAAAGGTACTGTGTCAGGTATCCGGCAGCTAGAATAGTAAGAAAAAGATGTTCCATAGGTACATCCAAGATGCAGGTATAACACTCACCGATAGGGCCAACAGCGGGCCCGAGAAATGGAGCAAGACTATAAATGGCAGTCGCAGTGCCTCTCTCTTCAGCTCTCCAGCAATCACTCAGTACGCCGCCACCAAGCTGAGGATCATGTTAGTAAGAGTTCCCACGCTGGACAGACTAGACTTACAGCCTGAGGAGCACTTCCACCAAGACCACTAAGAAATCGAAAAGCCAGCATCTGTTCCTTCGAAGCAGAGAAGCCGCAAACGGTATTGAAGATCAAGTAAAACATGTTGGCAGACTGAAGCACAACAACACGACCGTACATCTCAGACAACGGAGCAAGAACGAAAGGCCCCACGGCGTACGCGAGGAGAAAGATGGACATGAGGAGATATGTCTCAATGTCAGACTCAACGTCAAAGTCGTCGGCGAGGGTGTCCAGTGCCGGGGCTAACATGGTTGAGGAGACTGGCGATATGAATGTAAAACATGAGACCAAGATGGTTGCCGTCCACTTTTTGTGCCTGGCCCAATTCTTGGGGTTCATTGGGTCGTCCTGCCCAGACCATGTTACCTGAAGGATGGTTAGCTTTCTAAATTCTGGGCCGACAAGTCGCAGTACATAATCCTATAGATGATGCTTGGGTATTGCATACCAGGTCTGGGTCTTCAGGATCATCAGGTCTGATACCTTGCGCAGACTTTTCCTCGAGAGGAATCTCTGCAGAGGGTCCTGCCTGCGTATCGTCATGAGAAAGTAAGTGTGAACGATCGTCCTGAGCCGACGTCTCCAGGATGATCCCAGGATGTCTGCAACCAGATTCTTCCACTGGATTTTGAAGCCAGGGAAATTTGTATGCTGTTCTCTCATACTCTGTGAAAGAAGGTAGTCCTGGACTCCACCCTCGCCATAGGCTAGATCGAGATCGAGTCAACGTCCTGTGAAGGCTGAAGCCCGTGTCGGAGTCCGCCGATACCGGCTTGCGGGGAACGAAGTAGTAGGCATGTGGTTTTGAATCAGACATAACAGAAACGGAATAAAGATGCAAAAGCGAGAGTTGGGAAGCCTTGGAGCGAGTGTGCAAAGTGCTGTATGAACGAATGTTGCAGGTAATTCTGAAAGGTCTGTGTGTATAGTATGAAGCTATAAACCTTCATTCAGCACATTATATGAGTTTTCTCGAAACTGAAAACACGAGAGTATCTCGTGAACAAATCTGAGAAAGGCCAGTCTTCTAGCACCAAGACGACAAGGAAAACAGCACCGCCTCACGCACTCATGATGGCATCGCCCCGGCTCTGGCGTGATGTCCTCGGGCTGAGGAAAACCAGCCTTCCTGTAAGCGGCAGAACCAGCCGGGCTCAAGAGGTCACATATCCCTAGATTCATTCGCCCAAATTCATCCCGCCAAGTGACGCGACAAGGAAACCCAGCAATGCCGGAGTGTATCTTCAAACCAAACCGCGGGCGAGAATGACAGCCGAAGCTTTCTTGGCAGTCGATCGGCGGGGTGGGGGTGGGTTCTTGGATTGCTACGTCAACTGTGGCTGATGAATGTGTTTTTGGGGTAACATTTTTCTAGACTCCGCCCAAGCGAGGCCATGAGCCCAAGGATAACCTTGAAAACAAGTGCAATTCTTATTTATAGCTCAGGTACGGCCGTACATGATTGGAAGACTATCTTTTAAGACGGGAAACCTTGGATAGATGTTTCGGGGTCCGTCGTCGGTTGAGATACGAGATCTGGGACCACCAATCTGGTCGCGTGCTCACTACTCCTGGCATCACGCCTAGGACTCAGACATCATGATACCACGCATACTAGCCATTTGAATCTCGAGAGCACATCATCTAATCGGTACACCGCAGCTGCCATTTTGCTCTGCCGCCTTCAGAGGCTGTGTCATGATGTAACCTCCGTAGACGTCTTACTACGCCATGGAAGCCGTTGACAGCTCCTAGCCTTACCTTGTTTCGAGCCATCTGGTGCGAGTTGGTTGCATTCGACAGCCCATCGAGGCAAGGGACACGTGCAGGGCTGAGAAAAGCCATCATGGTCCCTGGCCTTGGATTGGCAAAGATCACACGATCGCATGCCCGTTTGCGAAAATACTCACTGGCGAAGCATCTCATCGCCACGGCTCGGCAGCTGGACGGCTTAGTCTCTAAGCCATACTGGAAGATACCTCCTCGAATTTTTCAACCCTGGAGACCGCAGAAACGATGCGCGGGGGTAAAGGAGACTGAGACCTTGGGCAAAGTGTAAGTTTGGTCTTGTCCAGGACGCTGTAGATCATCATTGGAATGATATAAAGTGGACAGGTCGTGACGTCTAGAAATCTTGTTTGACCATATTCATATCATCATCAGTTCACATCTTCATTTACGTCACTTACATTCGCTTTTCACAACCACTTCACTCGCTATCATCATTCGCTTGATTTCAAACAAATGAGCTCTGACCCCAACAACATCACGGCAACACCTGATCTTAGAGAGTCATCACCATCTCCCATTGATCTTGCCGAGTCCGCACCCCAAAACATCACCCATCCAGACGATATGGGTTCTCTTCCTGTTCCCGAGGGCATGAGAGTCCTTGTTTGCCCTTCTGGATTCAAGGGAAGCTTGGAGCCAGACGTTGCCGCTGACTGCATCGAAGCCGGAATTCTAGCCGTAATGCCAGAGGCCATCGTCCGCAAGGTTCCCCTTGTCGACGGAGGCGAGGGTTTCACTCGTGCCCTTGTATCGGCGACAGGTGGCACGCTTCACCCAGTCACCGTCACGGGCCCCGTTGGCATCCCGATTGCATCCTTCTTCGGTATCTTGGGTAGCTACAACCCCGATACGCCAAAGACTGCCGTCATCGAAATGGCAGCAGCGGCTGGCCTGACTCTCGTGCCTGCTCACCTTCGCGACCCGGGCCTCACCACGACTTTTGGAGTCGGCGAACTCCTAGCCGCTGCTTTGAGCGCTGGTGCGAAGCGGATCGTCGTCGGATGCGGTGACTCGGGCACCTGTGATGGCGGCGCAGGAATGCTCCAGGCGCTTGGCGCTCGACTTATTGACGAGGATGGACATTCGCTTCCCATTGCTGCCGGGGGCGAGTCCCTCCTGCGTTTGAGGAACATTGATCTTGGCGGCATCGACAAGCGTGTCAGGGATGTCACCATCGAGGTCGCCGTCAACTGGAATAACGTGCTCTCTGGCCCCGACGGTGTTGCCAGAGTCTTTGGCGCGCAAAAAGGCGCCAGCGAATTGCAGACAGAACGTCTTTCAGCAGCCATGGAAGTCCTCGCCGCCGTGGCTGGCCGCTTCCTCTGCGACGACAACGTAGGCCTCTCGCCCGGTGGAGGGGCTTCTGGAGGGCTGGGCACCGGTTTGCGGCTGGTCGGCGCCAAGCTCCGGCCAAGATATGAGGTGGTGGCGGAGTATGTCGATTTCGACGGCCTCTTCACCGACTGTGACCTGGTGCTCACGGCCGAAGGGGGCATCGACGATCAGACTCCGCGGGGCAAGATTCCCGCAGAGATTGGCGTGCGCGCGAAGAAGCACGGCTTGCCTGTCATCGCTATCGCGGGGACCATAGGGCCAGGAGCGCGGGTCAACTACGACGTCGGGATCGATGCGTACACGTGTATCTTGCAGCGACCATCCACGCTGGACGAGGCCATCCTGGACGCGGAGGTTCTGACACGCGAGAGCGCCGAGTGCGTCATGCGGATGATTGTTGTAGGCCAGGCGTTGGGGTCCAAGAAGGGCTTGCCCATGGCGCAGCAGCCGGCTTCGACATGTGTTTAGAGATGTTTCTGATTGATTGTTGTTTTGAGTTGCAATGTAGCCAAGACCGTAGATGGGGAGACGGCACAGGTTTAGTGTACGCCAGTAAGGAACAGGGATGTGATCTAGACCTTTTTTTTTTTCTTATGACCGACATGAGAATATGAAAGAATGACCGCTAGCAGCCCTGAAATGAGATATTTTTCAAGACTTGGCATGAATCAGAAATCTTATTGAGAAGGGAGATGTGACTGGCGGGAGAATGCACCAGCCAAGACGCTTGGTGTGGCGATGCAGACTGTGAGCTGGCTGTCCAGGGGCAAGATTGGAGATCAAGTGAACGTTGATAGTAGTAAACAGGATTATGTCATGTAAGAATCGGATGATTAACGTGATTAAGGTTTGAAGGGATGTTCATCCGAAAGGCAAGGGAGACGGGATGGAGTTCAGTGGAAGTTGTCAGGTCGTTTTGATAAATCACGGAACGGGACGGAAGCGGCGGAGGGGGGAACCATGAGACGGAGCCGTTCGAAAGTACGTACCGATAGACTTAGCACCACGATCTCTCAAAGAACATGGAGGAGACGGGCTTCAACGTTCGAGAAAAGACCGATTTTGTTTGAATCCCAATGAATGCCCTTTAGTCTATCTTTGTGAACTTTTGTAACCGTCTAGCTGATCATCTTGATGCGTCCCTCTAGAACTGGTGCAATTACACGGGTCCAGTCGACAGTAAACTCCCCCTCATGCAGAGGGTCACATACCTCAGCCTTGACACCCGCCTTGCTCGCCCATCTAGCGAAGAACTTACGCATAATGAGCATCTCCATGTCAATCTGAGCGACGCTATCCACTTCATCCTCGGAATCGACCTCCTCATCGGAGTCATCCTTGGGGGGCTTGACGTTTAGGGCATGTCTTTTGACCATCCACTCAGCCCACGACTTTGACTCAACCTTTGGCTTGGGGTCCGAAGTGCCCGTCTCCGCCGGCGTCTCCCACATTTTCCGGGGCTCGACCGGGCTGTGGCATTTTTCAGCAACCTTGACCCAGTGTTCGCTGAGGTTCTTCCATTGGCCAACTGTGCGAAGGCTCATAAAATACTGGCGCAACATGGCGGAGATGAGAATGCCGTTCTCTTCGCAAACGATTTCCTCGGCGGTTCCACCCTCGGGCTCGACGAGCAGGCTGGTAAATCCGTCTACTTTGGTCAGCTAATAATATGATTGCAGAAAGCTCCAAAATTACCTTTTCCTCTGCCCATGTACCCTCGAGTCGCAAGTGTGTATTTCGTTTCCGGTTCTATCGGTCCGCCTCCGAGGGTCGCAGCTACGATACGGGAGCCCGCCGGCTTGCTGGGGTCGAACGTGTACTCGATGTTGGATACTTGCGGGAATCGGCCTGATAGGTCAGCAATTTCCAAGGCCTTCGAGAGTAGTATGCTATATGGAGATTACCTTCTTGTGCTGGGTACTGGGAGACGCCGTTTTCCAAGGCATCCCAAAGCTGCTGGCCGGTCACTCTGATAAAGATGACGGGGTCCTCAAAAGGAAAGCAATTGGTGATATCCCTGACCCTGATCGCACCGGGAGGATAAATCTGGTCGCCACGGATTGTGCCGGCCGCCATCAAGGCACAGTCGGCGTTGTGATAATGCCTCATGACATCGCAAACGAAATTCCCCATGTTGCTCTCCTTCATCCGGACGGTGCTGAACCTTGCATCCAACGGTGAGGCTGTCCAGCCTACGGACTTGGCCAGGCTGTGTCTCAGCTTGGAGGTCAGGTCTTCGGTAAGCTTTAGTGTCTCCTGATCTTCCGCGATAGAGGAGACGATGTCGCGCTGTAGAATGTCAAAGTCCCACTTTCCTGAACCATCCTCTCTTTTCCGGACCTCGATGTAACTGAGCTGTTTAAAGTCGGAACCGGATCGGAGCACGTGCGTGCCATTGACGAAGCTATGAGCGTAGTAATGGTCGTGTCCGCCCAAGATTATGTCGATAAGACCCTCGGTCTTCTCGGCAAGCTTGTTGTCATTTGGCTCGCGCTGATGGCTTAGACAGATGATGATGTCGGCACCCTGAGCCCGGAGCTGCGGTACCAGTTCCTTGGCTGTCTCGCTGGCCGACTTGTAGATGATGTTGGGCGGCAAGCTATTGATCGTCTCTAGCCATTCTCTTTCCCCGAGACCGAGAAGACCGATCTTGATTCCATTGGATGATGTGATCATGTGCGTGTGCTTGGCATGTCCAAGGGGTACATTCTCGCCCAGAGCCGGGTCCAGGACATTGGCGAGAAGCCAGGGAAAGTTGCACTTGGCAGTCAAGTGCTCAAATTGCTTGACTCCAAAGTCGAAGTCATGGTTCTGTGAAGCATGTAAGTTCCGAGAAAGCAGCAGTAAAGTATGAGGCCCACTTACACCAACGCAAGTGCAGTCAACGCCGATCTTGTTGAGCACTGGGACCATGTGCTCACCTGGAGCGCAATCAGTACAAGTGACAGACGAGTGACACGTGATGGGGATGCGCTGTACCTTTTGTGACGGAACTCTCGAGACTGGGGTTGAAGACATCTCCCGAAAATAGAGTCACTAGCTCGGGCTGGCCCTGGTAGCGGTCGTGGCTTCGGTACTCGTTGACGGCAGTGATGAAGCGAGCAACACCACCCACCGGCTCAGCGCTCGCGGGTTCCAAGTGGTAAACATCGTTGAGGTGGAGAAGACGCAGGGCAACCGGTGCGTTGGAGCCCGAGCTGAAAGTGACGACGGGCTCATCGGGCGCTGGGGTGTTCTTGGGCATGGTGGGGATTATGGAGAAGAAGGAGGGAAATCGAAGGGGTCTAGGAATAGCAATGTAGTCGGATTGGTTCGGAAGGTTGATGTAGAATTGCAACGCAAACGAGCGTTGCTCGTGAGCTGGAGCTAAGGATAGTGTGAGTGAGGTAAAGTTAGGTTTTGGAGTGAAGGTGAGGTGCCGTGCCGTCCGTCAACCGTCGTCCGTACGGTGCGGTGAGCTGAGTACCTACTGCGGGGGCGGGGGCGGGGCAGGGGCAGTGAAATGGACCGCGATTGATTGGTGCAGGAGCGACGGGGACGCAGGAACCAACCAAAAGAGACAATTACCAATGTCGGGTCAGAGGCACGTGATGCATGTCCTGCGCCATAGTGGAGCGAGATACGTCTATTTCGAGCACAGACTCCATCTGATAACGATAAGGTCGCTGCTAATTATAACCAATGCCCCGCCAGAGCAGGGGCCAACATCTGCCGGTCCTAAGGTAGTCTAATCCTTGCAGCGAATTCCGCCAGCACCTTCCTTCAATTTGATGTACTAGGTATGTGGTAATGCGATATCTGAAGAGAACAATTGAGTGCCATGATAAAGTTTACACCCAGTCGATGTGGTGGAGAGGACATGAAAAGAGGAAGAGAGAGAGAGAGAGAGAACGACGTCATGGGTACGAAACTTTTAACCACGAGCTTTGGGTGTAAGACATGGCAGTCGCCAACTTGATCAAGCAAAATATCGACAGGTCAGCAAACGAGCTACATGAAAGTTCTCCAGCGCTGTACTCATGTCAAAGAAAATTTCTCTCACGCCACTCGAATCAGTTACCACCCATTCTGTACAGTTCAGAAAACTGAGTGTTTCCTGAAATCAGTTCTTGTGGATCACCAAATTCCAGAACCTCTCCATCTCCAAGTAAAGCGACTTTGTCGTAATGGCCCACATGTCCAAGTCGATGCATCACCGCCACTACCGTGCAGCCCGCAAATTCAGTGTCAACTACATTTTGCATCACCGATTCAGTCGCAGAATCAACGCTGTGATATGTTAGCTAGCTCTGAACATTTTCAAATCCTTCTGCGAAAAAGTTTACCTGCTCATGGCCTCATCCAGTATCAAGACCTTGGACTTCCGCACTATGGCTCTAGCCAGGCAGAGAAGCTGTTTCTGTCCTGCCGACCACGCGGAAGAGTCCATCTCCTTGTCCAACCCACCTTGGCCCGAGATAATTCCCCAAAGCCCAACTTTTTCCAAAGCGCGAAAAATTTCTCTGTCATCCGAGACGACGCCGAACGGATCGATGTTGGAACGAATTGTTCCTGGTACCAAGAACGGGTCTTGAGTGACCACATTGATACGAGAGCGAAGATCGTCTTGCAACACTGTCGTAAGATCTACACCGTCAAGCTCGATGCTGCCTTTCGTCACATGCATCATCTGCAGTAGACTGAGAACAAGAGACGTCTTGCCACTGCCTGAACGGCCACATATTGCAATGTGCTGACCTGCTTCAATGATGAGAGTAACGCCTTTGAGCACAAGTTCATCTCCAGGACTGCGTGCTAGGTCAGAGTCTTTGAAGAGGGAGCAAATTGGAAGGACACGGATGTAAGACTTACCTGTACGATGCGGAAATATCAGAGAAGGATATAGCCCCAGAAGGAGGCCACTCGGAAGGTAGCGAAGCCTTCCCGCCGCTTGTCTCAGTTTCCGTCTCTAATACAAAGCGCCTGACACGAGCGACCGCTCCGATACTTGACTCGAGTTTGGTCCAGGTCTGAATGAGACGAGCCAAAACCTCGCTGAAGCCAATGACCATTATCAAGCTCACGCCTACGCTGCTTGCGCTGAACTTGTCGTGCCAAGTCACCACTGTAGACACCAGTATAACTGCCAGCGCAGCTACAATTAGATTCAGAACGAAGGTCAGCCATGCCTGGATACAACTCTGGACGTAGTTTGGTCGTTGAAATGTGTCAATGTGGCCGTAGTTGCGCTCCTGGTACTGAGGTTGCCACCCGAAAGCGCGTATGGTTGGACCACCAGCCACAGATTCAGAGAAGTGTGTGTACAGAGGCGCCTTGGCCTCGATTCCAAGAAGGCGCATCTGGCGTGATGTCTGAAGGTAAAATCGTTGCAAGAGATAGAGCACGATGGCGAGAAAAGGTAGAGTTATGCCAAGGTACTGAGAGAAAACGGCGAGAATGACGACTTTTGCGAGAACCGAAATGGCAGCTGGTGAGGACTTTAGTTACTTATTTCGTCCATTTGGCTACAGGGTACTGACTTGATGTATAGTTCACCATGGTCGCAGGCAAGTCCATATCGACAAGCTGCATGTCTTCACTGAACCTACGACATGAACAGGTAAGCAATTGTCTCGCTACGAGTCGGTAGACATACCTATTGAGAAGCTCGCCACTATCCGTCTTGGATAAGAACCTGAAAGATGCTCTGGGTGGATGAAGTTCATCAGAATGAGTAGCCTTGGCTCAAGATACATCTGCAAGAACTTACGCAAAGACCCTTTGAAGAAGATCGTTGTGCAGACCAACAGCTGTGTTGGGCACTACGCCGAGGAAGGCAAACCATGCGGCTAGAGAGGCGCCAACCGTGCCCAAGATCCCTATCATGACATAGATTCCCAGGTAGTACCCGACACTCGTATTAGGCGCGGGAGTATTGGAGTCAGACCACCACTTAATCCAAACGGCTGGCAACGCATGTGTTAGCTTGTTTATCACTTCGGAAAGATGGTCGGCTAATTCTTACTTGCAAATTCCGAGAAGAAGATCCAGGCCACAACGGAGACAGTGTACATGACTACAGCCTTCCAACCTGCGTTTCTCAGGTAGTACAAGTAGACTGCCTTCTCTCCATTCTTTCGCCAGACGTCGGTATTTCCATTGGGGGCTTTAGCATGTGGGTTGGTTGGACTGACTTCAATCTCCTTGGGAGACCTAGAGTTTCCGCTCATCTCAGCCTCCTCGATCACATCATCATATGGGGAGGCTTTAAGCCCTAGCTTGCTGACATATCCCTTTTGACTTGCGAGAGTCATAGGGCTGCCAACTTCTTGGATTCTCCCGCTCTCTATCGCAATCATGTTATCTGCAAATTGCATAATGTTGCCTGCGTTGAGGTTCCTATCAGTATCATGCACACTAGACCAGACCCATAGGCACTTCAAGCTTACGATCATGTGTTGCAATCACAGCTGTTAGGTGATGTTGCCGGAAAAGACCATTGAGTCCCAAGAGACGTGTCGTGACGGTGCGGGAGGTATGAGCGTCCATGCCACTGAAGACATCGTCAAGAACGACTACTTTGCATCTTGAATACACAGCTCGTGCAATGGCCTGGAGATGAGTATATGCACATCAGCTCTCGGAGGTCGAATGGAAAATAGAACGACACAATAACTGGCTACTTACAACACGTTGTTTTTGTCCACCACTGAGATTCACACCGTTGCTGCCTATGATAGTCAGGTCGCCCTTCTCAAGCGCTTGCAAGTCGGTTTCGAGTCCACAAGCAGAGACGACGCTGTCGTACCACTTTTGCTCAAAGATAGAGATACCGAGTATGTTTTGCCGGAGCGTTCCATTCTCAAGCCAGGGCGATTGGGAGCAATAAGCCATGGCACATCTCTCATTATCCTCTGGGTGCTCCGTGGTTTCGTTCGACGATCTGGACTTCAGCTCGCCTAGTAATGCGCTCAGAAAACTTGATTTGCCGCTCCCTACTGGGCCGACTACAACAGTCAGCATGCCTCGGGGCACATCGACGGTGATACCATGTAACACCGCCTGGTCCTTTCCCCATGCAAAGTCCTGATTTTCCCAAGAAATAATGTGCTTTTGCTTCAAAAGAGGGGAATCAGTTCTCGCAAGTGACTCCAAGCCAAACGCTGGTTCCTGTGAATGCTCTGATGATGGGGAGTCGCCGGTTGACTCATTGCTCAGTCCAGATTCGTGAGTATAATTGCAGAAATCTTGTATGCGACTGAAACACCCAATTGATTGCACCACAATTGGAAGTAATTGAATGAACTCAACAACCGGTGTCGTTAGAAGTGCAATCAAGGCAATGGACGTAAAGGCTTGTGCTGGTAGTAATGTAGCATGTTTCCAAAACACAGAGACGATGACATAAACAGCGAAAGTTACGATAGGGGCCAAATTGATCGGAGTGAGCGCTAGTTGTAGGCTGTGGTCAGTACTTATCAGAAATTCTGTGTCTTCCCTAGCTTGGGGCACTTACAAAGCAACAAAGTTGTGATAAGAAGCTTTCTGAATGATTTTGAGGTTTCTACCTCATCGACTCTTAGCCTCTGAAGCACATTTATCATGACTCGGCCAAGGCCAAGCATTTTTACAGCCTTCATATCGCCAAGTATGACCGTCGTCACACGTAGACGCTCTTGAATTCTCTCGATCCAGCGCATCTGCGCTGTTTTGGTGGCCACGGAGATCCTGGACGTTGCTGCTATGAAGACTACATACAGCATCCAAGGTCAGCGGAATTAATAAGCGAAAAGAGATCATGGATGATTTTCACATACTTAGAACGAGAAGAATAGGGGCCAAGCAAGCAAGTGATAGCTGTCGTCCAAGCAACCAGCTGGCGATAGCAATGTCTAGAAGCGATGCCCAGACTGAGTGAAACATGGACATGGCGCCAAATATTCGCTCCACATCTGTCCCCATGAGAGTTACAGCAGTAATCTCTCCTGAATCGACTTCTCTGGTATGAACGGCGTGCCGGTAGAGAAGAGCGATCAGACCTCCGCGGAGTTTCGTGGCGAAACGGAAGTTGTGGTATTGATATACTGAGGTGCTCACCGCAATTCCTAGATAGACTAAAGCCCATGCACCAATCAGTCCTCTGCCGTAACTGGCGTCGGGGCTAGTTTGAGCGACGTAGCCGACGGTTGTGTTGATAAGAAATGGCTGTGCGAATGTGAAAACGGTAAGACATAGTCGGGGAAGGATGGGCGACAGGAAGGGTATGAGACAGCTTCGGAAACTGGCCCGCAGGAGACTGTGGGGGTATTGACGGCCAACTACAGGGTAATCGAAGTCAGCAATAATCCCCTCCATTTCGAGTTCTTGCTGAGGAAAGCATACACTTATTCCATGAAGCGGTGAGCTCGGCGTGCAACCTGTGGCTTAGGATACTTGGGTCAAGACCTGGAAGATCACTTAAAGATAAAACTTTGATATATCCCAATTGAAACGTTCTTGCCAGCCACCAAAAACAAGTCCTCGACCAGAACCCGCTGTTTTGTTCCGGTGTTGTGTACTTGTCGCCGCCTCCAGGTTCTGATCCAGCCAATTCCCTCGTCTTTGCAAAGGATTCCAGAACCAGAGCCGTGAGCGTTAGGAAAAGAATACAAGCGAAGACTGTCGGCACCGTAAGTCTATTGCTGAGGAACCATAGAGTCCGAAGACGCGGGATACCCAGAATGCTGGATAGGGAGAGATACAAGACGACTAGCGTAGATGGCCTCTGGGACCTTTCGTGGGTTAAGGCAGAGAGCGCAAAGACTACGATCGTTGAGGTTATGGCTAGGACATCGGCAGAGATTGATGCTCTCGTCTTGGATGAGGGGTAACGAATCCGCAAAGCAAGAAAGGTGATCTGAAAGGCAAACAATGCAGTCAATGTTACCTTTGAGGTGGTCATTAGCTACATGCGGATCGCATCCAAAAATGCCATTGTTAAATTTGAACCATCTATCGGAAGCAAACTTACCAATTTGCCGTAAAACAGTTTGGATTGGAGGGTTGCGACAATGCTTCGGCGAAGCATACTAATGAGAGGCCGTGGCACAAGGAGGAGCAGAAGGGTAGACGGGAAACATGCAAAGAACACATCCTCAAAGAATAAAGTAAAGTCGAACGAGCGACATTGATAATCGACTCGTGGACCAAAAGATTGGTCGCCCATTGTCCCTAGACAAGACATGATAACGCTCAGAATCGATGAGATGGCTTCAATACAGCAAGGTAGTTGGGGGTATGGTTTGAGCCATAGGTACTTTAGTCGAGGCAATTAGCTCTGGTAAATACCTCGAAGACTTTGCAGAGATTGAATAATTGTAAGTCCTGTAATGCAGATGGTTTCTTCAAGAGAAAAAGTTGGCCGCGTGTGTGCGAATGCCTGCCTGAAAGTTGGATGTGCAGACCGTGACGCATTGCCCGCTGCCTCAACTTCCATTATGATGAGAAGTTCGCGTGGCCCAGGCTGCAACTTGCGTGTCCTAGACCTCACCACCTTGCAGTACTGGCGGCATTGGCCAATGGTAGAGTGCCTTGCAGATGACCCCTGCTCAAGTTGACGGAAGTAGATACTCGTATGTCACAATTGGCATCGTAAAGACAAACCAACAAGCGAACAACATACTGAGGTCACAGACTGCTTACGAATGGAACTGATAACGATGACCGAGCCCATATCGCTGGGCAGTATTTGAGCTACTGCAAACGCAATTCTGTCAATTATCAATGCACCTTGAAGAGGAATTCAACGTCTATCTCGTCTGCCTAGTTGCATGGTTTGATGTAGCAGGGGTGCTGCACGCTTAGCGTTTGTGTTCAAATGTTGATCGTGCCTGTGATTGTGTCTTGATGGAATTATTGTACGTTTGATGTGAAACATTGTTTGCAGAACCCGTTATTCACGAGTACCTAGATTTGATTCGAAATGCCAAATGTTATGAAGCCTTTGAGACTACTACCCCGATCAGCTTAAGCTCAACATGTTTTTCATATTACCCCTTGTGACAACGTTACATCCCAGGTCAGAGCTCGCCGCGCCGTTTGAGGGATAATGTCCACTTCGTTCTCCCAAGTTGGAGGTAAGTAACGAATCTCAGCTGCGCGCGGGGTATGCAGATAAGCTTGGGTTGGCAGCCTCGGATCGACGTACAACATCATTCAGCTGCGGAGCCAGCCCAACTGAGGGCGTTGACTCCCGCACAGCTGAAACATCCCTGTTCTAAATTCTAATCTTCCACACCATTGTCCAGAAGGGACGAACATAGCTCTGCTTCCTACGTCACAATCAACTTTCGTGTGCCCAGCCGAAGACTTCGATCGGCCTTGTCAGCATGGCACACTGGCACATGGACACCACAGAGCGGGGAATCTGTCTCCCCGTCTGACCCGCTAGAGTAGCTTCTTTCAAGGAATGCTGGAACAGGCACGACAGGGTCCAAGACGAATCAAGGAACCAGCTCAGAAGGTGTCTTATTCAAGTGTCTCACAATGCCAAGTTCACTTCCCCGTCTTAGTGGCAGATGACGCCATTCTGTAGGGCTCTAGATCTGCAGGATCTTCAAGGGATTTCAAGGCTTGTTTCTTATGTGCGTACATTATGCTGTGGCGCCCAGATGACTTATAGGTGCGAGCAAGGATGCACCTCAAAGACAGCAAGAACCAAATTAGTTCTCACGAAATTTCCGCAGAATCAACCGAGTTCTGTGCCCAAAGTTTGCCATCACCGTCGGGAAGCAGTATTCGTGCTGGATACGATGAGTATGGCCTAATAATGACCAACCTATCTTTACGTCCAAGATCCTGCCTTTGCCCCTCAAATCCATTTCGACCTAGCACATTGGGTGATGTCTGGTCCCGTCTCCGTTTCTACCCCATCATCTTAGGCTAGTGAGACCTTAGTTTCGGCCGCTAACGTAGCACGGAGGGCCATCCCGCTGCACCCCTGCAGGGAAACAATAGTGTGAATGGCTGGACATTTGGAACTAATTGTTGATGGCTTAGGTGAACCCGGACTACACGCCACCAAAGAGTTGAGAAAGAATTCCAAAAATGGATGCATCTCGATGTTACGAGCGTTCTATCAGCTTTCAGTCCATCAGATGTAAGGCTTAGTGACGAATGCCAAGCTTCATAGTCAGCTCGAGATACTGTCATGGTGTGCACATACTTTCAGCTACAGTTGCTCTGCTGATGTTCTGTGCCGCATAAGCTCGAGCAAACTCATGAAAGGGAGGCAGCAGCTGTAAGAACAAGAAAACCGTCATCATCAAACTATATAAACCCAGAGCTACACGGTCTGTGGCAGTCAGGATAGAATTTGCAACGCAATAACGCACCTTTACAACATAGTCTTCCAGATATCATCATGAGATACCAATCACTTCTCGTCTCTATTTCAGTTCAGATCACATTGGCGGCGCTCAATGAACCCTGCTATGGCTCCGGTGGTAGAGCCGGTACGTTAACCTCACCCTTGCCTTGATAAAATTCTATTGACTGATCCTGATCTCAGGTGTCTGCGTAACTACAAGCTCGTGCTCCTCGAACGGAGGTACAACGGTTGATGGCGCTTGTCCGGCCGATGCTTCCAACATCAAGTGCTGCACTAAAGCTCCTTGCGGAAGTGGAGGCAATTGCCGTTGGACAAGTGACTGCGCAGGAACATCTGCTTCCAACCAATGCCCAGGTCCAAGCGGCTTCAAGTGCTGCTCCTCCGCCGCCACCGGATTTGGCGGCTACGACGATCCAACTGTTCCGCCTGTTGGTGCCTGTAAGCAGGTCGCAGTCAGCGGCGCAAAGAAGATTATCGCAGCATTTCCCGGGAGGGTTAGACAAATCTATTGCACTCGTGACTGCACATGCCCTGGCGACTCGGATCACTGCTGCGGCAAAGCGACTGATATGATGTGCTCTGATGCTGGTGGTGTGAGTCAAGCTCCCCTTGTTGATTGTTTGCTCCCAACGTCTTGGCTAACTCCTCTGCAGGTCCCCACTATCTCAGGCAAAGAAATCGCTGAGTGGGTTATGAATAATCGTGCAACGCTCGACCTCAAGTACGTTATTTGGGGTCAGAAGATTTGGAATCCTTCTCAAGATTCGGTCAAGTCTTGGTCCAGCTGGCGGAGTATGGAAGATCGCGGCGACTTTACTGCGAATCATTGGTGAGTTTCCCTGCTTGTAACAAGACTCCTGGAAACGCATACTGACAGATTTTTCTAGGGATCATGTTCATGTGAGCTACAACTAAAGGTGATGTGAACTTAGCTTTTCGGACTGTGAAAACTAGGAGCGCGTTGAATTAGGGCAGGGTTGAGCCAAGCATCGAAGAACCACTGGACGGAAGAATCTCCGAGACAGTCCCTACATACTCACTGAAGTACGAATTCAGTTGATTTCGCGAACGCTGCTGAGATTGGTTATTGTGCCGTTGTCCCGGTTCATGTACCCGAAAATAGACGTGAACCCTGTTCTTTCTATGAATCGTGCCTAACAAAGTTTGAATGTGAACCACACAAGTTCTGGCCCCCTAAACGTAGCAAGGATGTTGTTCTAAGAAGGCAGGTGATGATCTTGACCGCGCACACGAGAAATCCCCTCTCAATAGCAGATAGCAGAATAATCCGTGCCAATGCTTGCAGCATGCAGTTGACACGATATGCACCAGGACATTCAAAGAGGGTCTGTACCTGCTCTTCCGCTTCAATCCGATAGGATCGCGGACTTTTCCCTTTTCTAGGCAAAGAATCCACATATATCAAATTGCATGGCGTGGTCACAACCAACATGCATACTTTTCTCTGGGCATGGAAGATGAGGGGTAAAACCCCTAGCTGACAGAATTCCCATGCCGTCTTAATAAGTTGTGTCGCTCTTCGACACTTGAAATGGGAGATCAATCTATGCACCCGTCGTAATTATTTGAAGAAGTAGAGCTCAAGTCAATCGTCATCGATCTACCACAAGAATGGCATCAAACACCAACACAGCCGCATCGGCCGAAACGGCATCGCCTCCTACATCTTCTTCCCTCGCTCAGAATCTTACAGCAACCATCGCACCGGATCTTCATCCAGATGGAGTAAGAGCGTGACTGACAATGAAACTCTATCGTGAACTATAGCTGATATTAGGCAGTCCAGTGATGACTCATCCGCAAGAGGTGAAGTAAGTTTGAGCTGATTTACCTCTCCAGGATTCTCTATTGACGATGGGACTTGTCAGAGCATCGCTTCTTCCAGCACTAGTGTGACCGACTCCGTCCTTCAATTTCGTCTTGAAAACGGGCGAACATATCACAAGTACAAAGATGGCAGTGAGTCGAGAATATGAAATTGTTGTGAGCCAATATCACTGAAGTAATACTGCCAGAATATTCATACCCCAATGATGAGCGGGAGAATGAGCGGCTCGGTAAGACTTCCCTTAACGCACATTCATCGATCACCTATGTTTAGACAAGGGCTAATACTTCGGAAAGATGTGCAGCGCAACATGTTTCTGCTCACTTTCGACAATAAACTCGGCACTGCACCTCCCAACAACAAGAACGTTGACTTCAAAGCGAAGAGGGTCTTAGATGTTGGAACCGGAACTGGTATTTGGGCCATGGAGTTCGGCGACGAGCACCCAGAGTCTGAGGTAGGTGCAGGCTTTCCTGAGTACTGCTTCATTCAACGAAAGTTTGCTGGCTGATAGGCTTGGTGTGCTAAACGAAGCAGGTTCTTGGCATCGACCTTTCAGCAATTCAGCCATCTTTGTAGGTCTTCAATTCTGCACTTAATTATATCAAAAACACGACTTACTCATGATGATGTTAACAAACAGCACACCGCCCAATGTGAAATTCGAAATCGATGATGTCGACGAAACATGGGCGTATTCGAGGCCTTTTGACTACATCCATAGTCGAATGATGACATCGAGCATTGGAGACTGGAGGGTATACCTCCAGAAGTGTTTTGAGTGAGTCTTTTCTTTCAGTCTATTGAGCAGTGAAAGAACTGATACTACTTAGTCACTTGAACCCCGGAGGGTACGTTGAGTTGAACGAGATTGACCTTCAGCCCGGCTGTGATGACGGCACTCTCAAGGATGACCACGCACTCAACAAGATGAGTCGCTTGTGGGGTGAGGCCGCGAAATATTTCGGGCGGCCCTTCCAAGATAAGAGAGACTTGATCACTATCTTGAGCGATATCGGATTCATTGAGATACACGCCCAGACCTTCAAGTGGCCCTCGAACCCTTGGCCAAGAGACAAGAAGCATAAGGAACTCGGGTACTGGAATTACGAAAACTCTATCGCAGGTCTCGAGGGCTTCATGATGGCTCCTTTCACTAGGGTTCATAATTGGACCAAGGAAGAGGTCTCTGTGTTTGCAATGGAGGTTCGGAATGAAATGAAAGATCCTAAGATCCATTCGTATTCCAACATGTAAGTGACGCGAGTCGCCCCAGCACCGTGACCATTGCTCAGCTGACCTTTGAAGATGGTCTATTTATGCCAGAAAGCCTACAGAAGAACAGTAAACCAGTGAATGAGGTTTGCAGCCACGAAGCTTTGGGAGAATACATATGCATCACATGATTTCAGTTCCCAATAAGCTTTGTATCTCCTCTTCCAGACTCAATTTCCTACTGCCTTCTTGTCTCCTCCTCTTCTATAATGTTTGTAAATGCGCCATCATTCTGTCACTCTTTGTAGCATCAAATTAGTTCAACACTTCGCTTGCACCGTGCAACTTTCATAAGAATGCCGTCTAGGTTAGGTCCGTCTGAACGTACCTATATTTCTGGGAGGCGTCCCACTGCACCATGTGCAAGGGCCATAGGGTCACAGAGTGCCACTGAACGGTCCCTGAACCTGTAAACCCCACAGAAGGTGCATGAGATGGATCAGTTGCCGACTTTCCGCTCAAATGTGATACGTTTGCTTGGAAAATCAGACCGGGCTGAAAGCTGGTTGGTAGTCTTCTTCATCAGGAAATACAACCCGTTTTCTCCGGCGTAGCTGCTGCAAATGTGCAGAAGTACCATATCTGGAGGGATGTCCGACAACAAAAAACCGCGCAGTGCTGGCCAAAGCCCCAAGTTGGTTTCGTCCCGAGGCGCTTCTCTCTACAAAGCGAACCATGCAACGACAAAAACTATGCCCGCTCCGAATGCGTATGAGGTGCCGACGCCTCATCGCACCACGTACTGGATCTCATTTACTAACGATTCTTATCTATTGCAAAGCTGGGCGAAGATGACCTTTCCGTTAGGGGCGAAGTAAGTGCTAACTATTCCATTCCTCTCCATTTAACAGCCGAATGGTGCATGTACATGAAGTACGTTACCTATGAGACGCTCTCCTAAGCACCACGCAATCTACTTTAGAGCATCGTATCATCGAGCGCAAGTGTTACCAGCTCTATTATTCAGTTTCGACAAGAGAATGGGCGAAAATATCATGGCTACAAAGATGGCAGTGAGTTGTTTCCTCTATCCGGTATCGAAGAAAGCTAAAAGTGGATGGAATATCTCATGCCCAACGATGAGAGGGAAAACGAACGATTGGGTATGAAGTCTCCGCTTTGCTCTTGGATCTCAGAACCGTAAGTCCTAACGGGTTAGCAGACATTCAACATAACATGTTCATCCTCACCTTTGACAACCGATTGGGGAGTGCGCCAGTGAATTCCAAGGACACCGATATCAAGGCGAAACGGGTACTTGATATTGGGACAGGGTCCGGTATCTGGGCAGTGGATTTTGCTGTAGAACATCCCGAGTCTGAGGTAAGTTGGGAATAATGTTGAAAAATTACCTTGACTCCTAACCTGTTTCTTTAAGGTCCTTGGGGTTGACCTTTCACCCATTCAGCCAACGTTGTACGCTTAGCCTAAATCTGCGCCGAGGTCAACTGCTACGTAGATTATTAATACGGTTATAGCATTCCCACTAATGTGAGATTCGAGATTGATGATATCGAGGAGGCATGGGCTTTCTCAAAACCCTTCGATTACATTCACAGTCGTCTGATGACCTCGAGCATCGGTGACTGGCAGGAATACATCCAGAAATGCTTCGAGTAAGCTCCTTGTACAGACCAATCAACTCAGCTTTCACTCATACTGATCATTCTATCGTTACAACTTATAGCAATTTGAACCCCAACGGATATCTTGAGCTTGACGAAGTCGACCTGTACTGCAAATCGGACGACGGGACACTTGCCGACGATGCCGCCTGGCCCTCATGAGGTTCTCGAAGTTGTGGGGCGAAGCGGCAGTCATGTTCGGACATGCATTTCAGGACAACGCGACTTTGAAGGACCTCATGGCCGAAGCCGGATTTGTAGACATCAACGTGCAGGTGTATCAGTGGCCTTGCAACTCGTGGCCTCGCGACGCGAAACACAAAGAGCTTGGATTTTGGAACCTCGAGAACTCCGTTGTTGGACTTAAAGGTTTCATGTTGGGTGCTTTGACGAGAGCCTACAAATGGACAAAAGACGAGGTCACATCCTTTGCAACGGAAGTCCGCAACGAGATGAAGGACCCGCGTATTCACTCATATCAAACGATGTAAGTGATTCTACTGTCGATACCTCATTTGACTAACTCTCTATCCAGCTGGTCTGTACATGGTAGAAAGCCTGCAGTCGAGGAAGTTGCGGCTAAGTAAATTTGCAACAGCTCTTTGAGCTCTGAACTGACCTTGACCTTTGAGGGGTTATGCAATCATGTGGTCATGAAGGGAGAAGGGGAACAGAATGCAAGGCAGGGCAGCGGTAATCAATCCTCGGGTTTTTCAAAGCCTGCGTTGAAGTTGCGGATTCACATGATAACCCATCTAAAGATAAGCAGTCGCAATGCTTTGATCTTTTGTTCTGATCCTAATGCTCGGTACTTGTCACGCGACATCGGTAATTCACCTTAACACGGAACTTGAGAATGAAACCAGTCTCCAGCATCCGCTACGGCCGAAAGATCTCATCTCAGAAACTCTGAAGAATTTGCATGGAGTCGATAATCTTACCTTAAGATCTAGACAAAGGCGTTCTGAGGACAATGTTGGGTGCCAGAATAGGATTAGCAAGATGCAGATGATAGATCCACTGTTTGATGCTTGCACTGATCTGATACGCGCGTCACTTCGTCCTTTTGGGAGTTTCTTCCATGAGCATTTTGTTGGTTGGGACACTCGCCGCAAACATGCATAATTGTCTCCAGCCAAGGAGAGGGGTAACATCAATCCCGGTCATTCAACTCGACAGGCTGTTATGTCGGAGGTGGCTTTTATCTTCATCAACGATCAAACTTGCTCCTGACCTACTAGATTCACTACACATATTTCGACTACAACCACGCCAAAATTGGCAAGATACCGAATTGCTTTGCCAGTTCTACCCAGCATGTCTCAGGCTCCCGACGCAACTACGACGGCAGCAGCCACAGGGTCAAACAGCCCTTCACCAGTACCTGCGGCGCAGCATCAGGTTGCTATCGATGACCGTGATTCCATTGCGGCAGACGAGGTAAGGTTCATCCTAGGTGACACGCGGAACATAAATATGCGCGAAAATACACTTTGTGTTCTCTAGCTGAAAATTCTGCCACAGATTACAGATGATGACCAGTCAACCAGAGGCGTAAGAACTATCTAGATCCCAGTGTCCTCCTCTTGCGGCGGAGGTCTTTCTAATTATCTACCTAGTCGAGTGTTGCATCTTCAAGCGCTAGTCTTTCTAGCTCGATCCTCGATTATAGGCTAGAAAACGGCCGAACATACCACCGATACAAGGATGGCAGTACGCTTTACCAACCGGCGTTCTCAACCACATGCTGATCAGAGTAGAATATTACATCCCGAACGATGAGCTAGAGAATGACAGACTAGGTACGTCTTTGCTTCGCACACTCATAGCTCTTTGAAGACACCCCTAGAGATGGTCTGCATCAGAAGGTCGATTGTATGGTACTCATGACTGCCGGAACTTAGACCTTCAACACAATCTCTTCATTCGCATGTTTGACAACCGTTTGGGAGCGGCGCCGCCTAATGATCCGGAGTACAAGGTAGGACGAGTCTTGGACGTTGGCACCGGCTCTGGAATCTGGGCCATCGACTTTGGCGACGATCATCCGGAATCTGAGGTATGAGTCAGAAGAGTCCATTTCAAGTGCTGAGGTCGGGATGATAGTTTCTGACCGCGATAATATAGGTCTTAGGCATCGATTTATCCCCGGCTCAACCAGGCTTGTACGGCATCTAACCCTAGCCCGTGTTTGATCACGAAAACGTAGCTTCAAGTGAAAGCCCACTGACTAATTTCTTCATAACAGTGTTCCGCCGAATGTTCGCTTCGAGGTTGACGATCTTGAGGAACCGTGGACTTACTCGCGTCCATTCGACTACATTCACAGTCGCATGATGAACTCCTGTGTGAAGGATTGGAAGAAATACTGTCAGCAAGCTTTTGAGTAAGGACCGATATGTGATTGTCCGCTATAGTTACTGACTGACTGGAACTATCTTGATAGCAATCTCAACCCCGGCGGCTATTTTGAGCTTAACGAGATCAACGCTGGTGCCCATTCTGACGACGGCACCCTGAAATCAAGTTCAGCACTCGTGAAGAGCTTGAATCTTTGGGAAGAGGCAGCTAACATTTTCGGTCGGCCATTTCAGAACCTGAGATTCCTGGCGGATGTCATGGTTGAAGTCGGCTTTGAGGATGTAGAGTGCCGAAGGTACAAATGGCCCACTAATCCATGGCCGAAGGACCCCAAGTACAAGGAACTCGGCGCTTGGAATTATGAAAACATGGCCCCGCATTGGGAGGCCTTTATCATGGCGCCTCTGACTCGGGCGCTAGACTGGACCAGGGAGGAAGTGCTTGTTCTGGCGATGGAGGCACGTAAGGACCTTGGAGACCGAAACATCCACGCTTATTTCACGATGTGAGTAGAGAGTACGCGCCTTTTGCCGTCTACATGCTTACTTATTGGTATAGCTGGGCCATCTTTGGCCGCAAGCCCGCTGCACCGGCACAAGCCGCCGCTGGCGTAGACTCAACCGACTGAGTTGATGGCATGTCTGCTGAAGACTTTGATTCAGTTTCGGGTCCCGATAGGAGTTCTCACTGTACCCCAACATCGGAAGTAGTCATGAATTTATACATATCAGTTTTATTTGCCTAATAGTAGCCTTCAAAGGTATCTTCATGATGTTTTGCCACCTGTGAGACAGCTTCTTTGATTGTTGGGCTGTCGTCCTTGGGGCCCAACACATCGAATGCCAGACCGTAGGTCTTCTCATTCTGAATCGCCGCGTAGACGACCTTGGCGACATCTTCTCTGGGAATCATGCCGACGGTGCCAACCTTTCCTGCCCGTGCCTTTCCGGTGCTAGGTCCCTCACTCAAGCCACCAGGTCTTACAATGGTGTAGTTAAGCTTGCGTGCCGCGTTCCCCACCCTCAACTCCGTATCGGCCGCTAGCTTAGCCCGGAGAATGGGACCGATGATGCCCCACATACGGTCGCTGAGCTTCTCATCGGCCTCGGTGTACCAGTCCGGGACGGGTTTGCTGTCTCTGTCGCGGACGTCGAGTGCGCTGACGACGATGTAGCGTTTGGCGACCACGTTGGCCTTGGCCAGGGCATCCATGGCGCGAATGGCTCCATCCCGGTCAACGGTCTCAGCGGACTTGGGGTCCTTGCCGCCAGCTGCCCACACCACAACGTCGGGCCGGGTGCCCTCAATGATCTTGATAAAGTCGACCTCGGAAGCGGTAGAGATGTCTTGGACAATTGGCTTTGCGCCGATGGCTTCCAAGTCCGGAATCTGTTCCGGATTGCGGATAACGCTGAAGATGGTGTGAGGGGTATCGGCGTCCCGAAGGATTGCTGTCAGTTGACGGGCAGTTTTGCCATTGCCCCCAAAAATGAGGGTTGTCGGCATGTGAAGGATTGAAGCGTCGCCCATGTTGACTTATTATGTTTATACACGTAGTATTTCAGCTGAGATATAATGAGAGGACATAAGGGTACCGGAAGATATGTCGGACTCTCAGGGAAAGCTCCGAGAGCGCCGAAGCGTTAGCTCCTTAATTGACTTCGATGACGGCATAATCCCGACACGCACTGGAACGGAAGAAGTTCAAAGCCGGGGAAAAGGTTTCGGGCGGCCGTTTTTCCGCTACCCTCACACTGGACAGGATCAGACGCGACTTTGTGAGCGCCAAGTCGCACATTCTTACAGCATATTTTACCCCTGGGCGAATGTGACTTTGTTCACCAAGGAGAAGCGCAGCAATTAAATTAGGTTCTCTGTCAACTTTATGAAGAGCCCCGGACTTGTGTGGGCAAAGTGGGTAACTTCCGCAGAAGACAGCCCAACTATGTAGGCGTTCAGCCACAACAGCTTTGTCTACCTTGTTCTTCCAGTCTTCGGCTTTTGCACGGCTACATGTCTAGAAGGAACTGCTTCTTCAGATCGCCTTGTCGGATGATACCTCGGATTCCTCTTGCCATGATCCCGGCCGAGTTCTATGTCGGGTGATCCGGATCTAGTAGGGCGTCCGCCCCTGCAGCATCTTTACACGAACAAGCTACAGCACGCTGCGACGGTGCGCTGATCGTCGCCCACGTCGCTCGTATTTCAGGCTGTGTGCTAGGTAATTACAGCTGCCTTATTGGGCAGGAGACTACTCCCCACGAAGCATTGGGGATAAGCTAGGGAGGCCTAGTCTCGGGAAATGAACTAGACCAGCACTTAACTTCAAGCATATCTGGGCATGGTCCACAACGGTAGGAACCGATGGGATGATGGGGCCTCGCTATCGGCATTGAGAAGAACCAGAATAACTTTGTGGGAAAGGGCAATACGAGATCTTGTCCCCCAAAGCGCACAAATGTCGCCGTCCCATCACTGCAGGGTCCAAGGGTCGCCCCATCCAACGTTGCATTGCCGAGATGGAAGGCCTTTTCTGGAAACCCATAAAGCGAATGAGGGCTGGCACGATGTCGGATGAACTGAATGTTTGGTCGCGCAACTGCCTTTCGTCTCAGTCATTGTCCATCGGGTTGCACCCAACATGAAGCAGAGCATTCTTTCCACGCTCGCTCTGGCGTCCATCGCCGCGACGGAGTATGTTTGGCCTTCTCAGTACGACGAGATCGAGGATCATCTCTCTCTCCAGTCCGGATACCTTCGCAGGGGCTTCATCGATGGTCAGTGACCTCTCTATCACAGAACTTGATCAACTACTGACAAGCAAATAGGCGTGATTACGTGTGGCTTCGGCACAAGCATTCCAGGCCGTCAGAACTCTGCTGAATGGATCCGCGCCGCCTTCCACGACATGGCCACCCACGATGCTGCCGCCGGTACTGGTGGTTTAGACGCGTCCATCTTCTTCGAGTTGGATCGTCCGGAAAACATTGGAGGCGCCTTCAACAATACGTTTAGTTTCTTCAGCAGCTTTCACTCCATCCGCGCCTCTGCTTCGGATCTGTTGGCCATGAGTGTCCTCGTCGCCAGCTTTGCCTGCGGCGGTATCCAAATCCCGTTCCGTGCCGGCCGTATTGACGCTCAAGAGGCCGGCCCCGCCGGTGTTCCGGAGCCTCAGACCGATCTCAACACTACCCAGCAGGCTTTCACCAAGGCAGGCTTCTCTCAGAGCGACATGATTGCCATGGTCGCGTGTGGTCATACTCTGGGAGGCGTGCACAGCATGGACTTCCCCGAGATCGTCGGTGTCGCTGCGGACCCCAACAATGATACCGTAGCCCATTTTGACACCGAATTTGCCAAGTTCGACAACGTTGTCGTGACTGAATACCTCGATGGCACAACCAAGAACCCTCTGGTTGTTGGTACGAACGATACCCTTAACTCGGACAAGCGTATCTTTGCCGCAGATGGAAACAAGACGATGCAAGCCATGGCCGACCCCGATGCTTTCCAGGCCACCTGCGCCGACATCTTCACTCGCATGATTGACACCGTCCCTGCCAACGTTAAGCTCAGCGACCCCATCGTAGCCACAGACATCAAACCCTACATCAGCGGGCTCTTCCTCAAGGACGATGGCAACCTGTCCTTCGGCGGCCGCATTCGCATCCGCACCACCGCGATCACTGGCCGAAACCCTAATGATCTCTCGGTCCAGCTGACGTACGCTGACCGCAACGGCAACGGATCGACCGTCATCACTACCCGCAAGGCAACCTTCCAAGGGGGAAGTGCCTCTGGCTTATGGCGGGAGACCTTCTACTGGTGGGAGTTCGACACTACAATCAGCCCTGACACGGGCATCAGCAAGTTCTACATCCACGTTACGAAGCCGTCAACCAACGAGACTATCACGTACGACAATGCTGGCAACGGATATCCCATGAGCGATGTCCTTCTTTACCAGCAGGCTAAATCTTGCATCGGAAATGTTGCAGATGGAAAGCTGCCTGTCACAGTCAAGGCCCTTGTTCGCAAGGACCGTGTGCCCACCACTGCTGACGGCCTGACTATGGATTTGGTTCACGAGGTCCGTAGGCAGGGAGTGATTGTTCCCAGACTGGACGTTGAAAAGATCAACTTCCAAGCTACTGGAGAAGACCAAGGCCAGTGGTCAGTCTACACAGCATCTGGAAGCGTCGATGCTGATGGATGGAACACCAGCTTTGATATCAAGCTGGGTGGTGATGCCCCTGCCGAAGTTGCGTTCCAGAAGACGGGATCTTTGAGTTCCTGCAACTAGACACATACAGTATTTGTAATGGTAATGAAATCTAAATGCCCAGTCTTGGATGCAATGCAATATGAAATAGCTCCTAGCTCACCCACCATTTCTCATGGTAGCTTCTAAGGTCAATATCACCACTCAAAGCGCCTTTCTCTAACCAAGGAGTAAGATCTAGTTCCACCCCAGCGTCGCCATGAGCAGCCGCAACATCTTTCTTCGTCCAGCCATTCCCCAACCACCCGAACCTGTTTCCCTGTGTGTTCTGATAGGTGTACTCAAAGTCTTCCCACCTTGGGTCTTTCCGAACCAGGTCAACATGAGCGGCACTGCCGGGCCAGAGGCCGTGAATCCTCCCACCCTTGATTCCACCATTGTACCAAGAGCTACAGTGCTCGCTCATAACAGTCCTCGGAAAGAAGGCTTCGGTGTAAGCTCGGAAATCACGAGTTGCAGCTGTTGTCGGAGCTATGGTCCGCAGGCCTTGGGTCGCAAATTTGCGAAGTATCTTGGCAACGTATGTGAGCTGGTTCTCTACCGCATGACACAGCGTTCCTGCAGGTCCCGTGGCGTTTGGTCCGAGTACGGTGATGAAGTTCGGAACCTCGGGAGCAAGCATTCCCAAGTAAGTGTCTGGGAATCCCGGCTTGCCGCCAGGCCTCCAAGCCTTCTGGAGGTCAAGTCCCTTGTAAACGACCGGGAACTGAGTACTAAATGTAATATCGTGACCTGTACTGCATATGACAGCGTCAACTTCGCGAAGAGTGTCTAATGACGGAGTCAGTGAAAGATGCTCCCAAGATCAGCAGAAGCTGGAACCCACCATCCACAGTCCGAATGCCGGTTTCGGTGAACTCTGAGATTCGATCGGTGATGTAGTTGACATTCTCCGCAGTCAACGCCTCGAGATAGCCCGGTCCAGGTGTCAGCCGACGACAGCCTACTGGGAATTCAGGTATGATCTCAGTAGCAAGCTTGGAATTCGCCCCCAGTCGTACCCTCATAAGTTCTTTGATGTGAACTTCAGCCGCTGCATTTTGAGGTCCGTCTTTGAAGATTCCGCCGAAGCGGCTGAAAAGCTTTGCCTCCAGAGCTTTACGGAATCTCAGATACCTCTCGGGGTCTGTTCGCGCGTCTTCGATGTTTTCTGCAACATAGTCTGCCAAGTCTTCTCCTCCGATTGGTGCTGCAACCCATGTTTTGTTGCGGGCATAATGATCAACTCTTGCAGCGACCTTTTGTAGTTGCGGGAGCACTTGTAGTCCGGAAGCGCCATTCCCAATGACTGCGATCCGCTTCCCTTTCGGGTCAAACTCAGGGTCCCAATTCGAGGTATGTCGTAGGTGGCCCTCAAACTTGTCGATTCCTGGATACTGGGGAAGCTTTGGGTCGCTGAAGTGGCCCGTGGCAGTAATCAAGAAGTTGGCTTCGTCAGTGACTACACCGTCATCTGTTTGAATGCTCACGATCCATTTGGCCTTTTCCTCAGACTATTCCGCAGACGTGACGCTATGCTTGAAGTGAATGTACTTGCGCACGTTGTATCTTTCCGCTACATCTTGCCAGTAAGATTGAATCTCAGAGCCAGTTGCATACGCCTCGGTCCAGTCTGTTGATGGAGCAAATGTAGCCTGGTAGGCGTGAGCGGGTACATCGCACCGAACACCTGGGTAGATGTTGGTATGCCAGACGCCCCCCTTCATTGTCTCGCGTATCAGTGACTAGTGCTTCGCGATACCTTTCTCCTTCAACTTACAAGATCGTTGTTTCTTTCGTAGATTACGAGATCTAGGTTGGGAACCTTCGCGGGAAGTAGAATGGCAGCGGTGATGCCAGAAATGCCGGCACCCACAACAATAGCTCGGACACTTTGATGTTCATCAATTGGATGCTCTTCTATCAAGAAATGAGGGTTGATGGTTCGAAGAAAATTGTTGTCGGCCGCTAGAAGGGAACTTGCACCATCGATAGACGGGTCTAGTATCGCGCCTGGCGCCATGGTTGATCACTCTGACAAAAACGAGACGGCAATGCTTAACGCTTCCCTAAGTGTGGATTGCGATTGAGTTTCTATCTTCAATGTCGTCGATTACTGGCGTATCACATGGATGACGCAACTATCACGGTTGCTTGCAAATACCCCCTCTTCCTGATACAATAGGATTGTGCATGCAGCGTGCTGCAGACACTTGGGAACAAATTTCTTTCGCACATGTTTTGAGGGGTAGGAAGACTCGATTGGTTCCAGACAAGCATGCAATCAAGGATGCATCATTTCTCCATGATACGCCATACGCTGCCTAGCTTGCGAATTTACTAAATCCCGGGCTTGTCCGGGTTTTGATTCTGATAAGATATTGCGAAACTCGAACATTCGTACTTACTGCCGAAATCGGCTCGGACTGATTGCGTGATCCTTCAAGACCAAGTGCGCAATGAGTTATCAACGGGAATATGCTCTCTTCCGCCGATGGCAAGTTGACAATAGACGCAGCACTGGCTCATTTCCTCCAACGAGCTGAACTCAGCGCAGCACGAGCTTACCCAGCCAAGATGGAACCTCCTGCCGGGCGGCAAATTGTACTCAATGCATTTGATATGTTCACTCCGAGCCACCTCTGCTTCGGTCAGTGGCGCAGGGGCGAAGACGAAGTCGCCGACAAGTTTGGAGATCTCAGTTACTGGACCAATCTCGCGCAGACACTTGAGCGGGGAGACATTCACGCTTTGATTCTGGCTGATACTTATGGTCAACACGATATCTACAATGCAAGCGCTGAACCAACGATACGGACGAGTTGTCAGTTCCCCATGGGTGATCCCATTATTGTAAGCAACGGATCTCGTTTATCCATTGTTGATCATATCTTGACACCATCAATAGCCAGTAACAGCAATGGCAGCTGTAACAAAGAAGCTTGGGTTCATCGTAACAACCAGTACGAGCTATGAGGCACCGTTTGTCATCGCAAAGCGGTTCTCAACCCTCGACCATCTTACCAAAGGGCGGTTTGGCTGGAACATCGTCACTTCTTTCAAGGAATCTGCTGCTAAAGCCGTAAGTCAGGCTCCGCAAGAGAGTCCTGTAAGGGATCATGCCTAATCTTCATTAGGTCGGGGTCTCATATGTCGAACATGATGAGAGATATGCCGCTGCTGATGAATACTTGGAGTTGCTCTATAAGTAAGTTCAGACAAGCTTCTAGGGAGATTGGAGACTGAGAGGCTAGAATTTGGGAAGGCTCGTGGGCAGATGACGCTTTCAAGAAAGATGCAACGAACAACATTTACGCTGATCCAAGTCGTATTCGATGGGTCAAGCATCATACGGCAAGATTCAACGTGGACGCCCCTCACATTCTACACCCTTCACCTCAAAGAACTCCGTTTCTGCTACAAGCAGGGACTTCGTCGTAAGTATGAACCATATCATTCACGCGCCTACTCACAACTAAAAGCTTAACAGTGCTGGTATGACTTTCGCTGCCAAACACGCAGAGGGTATCATGATATCGGGGCTTTCACCTCACATCTTGGCGCCTCGCGTGGCCGCCATTCGTAAACAAGCAGCGGAAATTGGCCGTGACCCTGATAGTGTCAAAATCTTCGCCGTCATTACACCAATCATTGGGATAACAGACGAAGAAGCCACTGCAAAATACCGCAAAGCCTTGGAATTTGCGAGCTTCGAAGCTGGTCTTGCATTCTTTTCAGGTAATACTGGAATAGACCTCGCCAAATACGATCTAGACGCAGAAATAAAACCAGATGATGCTACCATTGATGGACGGGTACACTCCTTGGTCAGCAGTCTGAAATATCGTGGCGATGACATCTCAGCTTGGACGCCTCGCAATATCGGGAAGGCCATGGCAATTGGCGGGAACGGGCCTGTTCCAGTTGGATCGGCAGCTCGTGTTGCAGATTTCCTCGAGGAGTGGGTGAAGATTGCAGATTTAGATGGGTTCAACGTTGGACATGTCACAAGCCCTGGGAGTTTCGAAGATTTGGTAGATTTGTTAGTGCCTGAGCTTCGCCGAAGAGGGCTACACGGGTACGACAGACTATCGGGAGATGAAATCACTTTGCGTGAGAGGATGTATGGTGTTGGCCAGAAACATCTCCGCAACGACCACGTTGGAGGTCAATTCAAATACAAGTAGGGCCATAGTCCATATGAAAGAGGGGAACGCGGTGGCCTCTGAGACTTGCCACACATCACCCCCAAAGAATGCAAAAGAGCCAGGATTTGGCTCCATTCAATTACCCCCCACTTGCCATGTTATGTTGTCATTCGTCCTAAAGTTGCATCAGTCCGAGGACTCAGTGACAGGCCGACAATGAGCTTTGTCGACCTCGATCCGACTAACAGGGACACAAAGGGTTTTTTGATGTTCCCTGTCTGTCGATACATCTGTCTCTGTTTTGTGAAGTCCTTCTGATTACATCCACGACTATCCACCTAAGAACCTGCCACTGCCATGGACTCCAAAAGTGCATCAGAAAGAGATGGTGATAAGGTTCTTGGGTCTCAAGAGCCCTCGTCATCAAGATGGGACCTCCTAAGGGGTATTATATGGGATGGTCCTCGAACAAAAGAAGAACGCCGCCTTGTGCAACGCCTCGACTTCTTCGTATTGTAAAGAATCCCGCATTCTGAATATGATCCCAGAGCTGCGCTGATCATGCTCACGACAGAAGCTGGGCTACTTTTGGATATTTCGTCAGGCTACTCGACTCAAGCAACATCAGTAAGGGCAACTCTTGACACTAGGATGATGAAACATCTGAAGCTCTTACCAAAAATAGCAAATGCGTATGTCAGCGGTATGAAAGAAGATCTTGACTTTCAAGGCAACGAGTACAACCTGTTGCAAACTTTCTTTACTTGCGGGTATCTGGTCAGTCAAATTCCTTCCCAGTTCTTGCTCACTCGCTGTAGGTTCTTGAGATGCGATCAGTTCTTACTTACAGCCCAAAAACCTAACGACTGCCAGTTCGGCGCTCAATTTACCTACCCGTGGCCGAGCTTCTCTGGACCATTGTCACATTTTGTTTTGCCGCTGTCAAAGACGTCCGTCATGTCTTAGCAATGAGATTCCTACTAGGATTCCTTGAAAGTCCCTTGTCTTAGGACCTTGTCCAGTACGTTATTGACTCGATGCATCTCCTTAATGTAGCGGTCGACCGCGCTCTGAACTTTCTCTGGGTGAAAGTTGATGAACCAAGAGGCTTGGCCGTAGTACGGTGCTTGGCCTGAGACTTGGAAGAAGAGCCACTGTCGACATTCGCATCTTTGTTGGAGGGCTGTGAAACTGATGTCGTGCCGCACGCCTTACTGATCGATAAGGTATTCAACAATAGCGTCGGACTCCCATAGCTTAATTCCAGTGTTGGGGTCGACAATGGAAGGAAGGCGACCGTTGGGTTCAGCAAAGTGTAAGTCTCTTGCTTGACTTCGGCGAAGCTTAGGAATTTAGTGTCGTATGGAATATTGAGCTCCTCTAGAATGAGAAAAACCTTCCAGGGGTTAGGACCATGGCTGTGGGAATACAGAACGAGGGGCTGCATGGCTCTGTAGACGACGTCGACAACAGTTGGAACGGAGTAAAGTGTTGCGCAACGCGGCACTAGTAGCAAAGCATTCAAGATGCATGATAAATAGCCGCTCTTTGGTGACTAATGTCTGAAAAAGCGGGCATTTGCTTTGTTTCCCGAGCGAGAAGGTAATCAAGCACAAGCCTTAGAAGGAGCTGTTAAAAATCTTGAAACGTGGCATGACTGCGCCTTTTCATCGCTTGACGGGCTCTAGATCAAGTCGGCGAAAAGATCATGGATGATATTTCCTAACTAATCCGATCCATTTCATGACTCTCTTGATTATGAGTCAGCACCTCCTGACTTCCTGTTCAATTCGCTTCCACATACGTATATAGTACTGTGGAATCCCGTGGTCGGCTACCTTCAGCTCCTCTCTTGATACGCTACGAGCATTTTTGTCATGGCAGTCAGTCTGGAAGGCAAAGCAAAAGTGGCTGCCGACAGCCCATACTTCAACGTCGGACACCATGAATACCGCATTAGTACGCAAAGTCAGGATGCGCAAACTTGGTTCAATCGCGGTTTGACCTGGGCCTACTCCTTCAATCATCGAGAATCAGCCGCTTGCTTTCAACAAGTCATCTCTCATGACCCAAAATGCGCCATGGGATATTGGGGTGTTGCTTACGCATCCGGCCCAAACTACAACAAAGTGTGGATGGCATTCGACACGGAAGACTTACAGCGCTCTGTCCAAAAGTGCCATCTCATGGCCCAGAAGGCCCAGCAGTATGCTCACAATGCAACACCGACAGAGCAGGCTCTCATCGACGCCATACAGAAGAGATATCCCAGCAGCGACGTCCCCAGCGATTTCACTCCCTCTGTTGAGGCATATGCAGATGCCATGAGGCATGTTTATCGAGCATTTGGTGCCGGAGACCTTGATGTTGCCGCTCTTGTTGCAGACGCGCTCATGAATACGGCGCCTTGGAAGTTGTACCACGCTCGCACAGGGCAGCCAAACCTTGCGACGCCCGTTCTAGAAATTCACGACATTCTGGAGCGGGCCATAGCGGACCGAGCATCTGAATGTCACCCTGGTGTACTACACTACTACATTCACCTCACCGAGATGTCCGATCAGCCCGAGCAGGCAGTCAAATCCGCTGATCTGCTTCGAGACATTGTCCCGGATGGAGGCCATATGCACCACATGCCAAGTCACATCGATGTGCTTGTCGGCGATTACCGTAGAGCCATGCATACGAACCTCAAAGCAACGTTGGCAGATGAGAAATATCTACTCGCAGAGGGGGCAAAGAACTTCTACTCATTTTACCGAATGCACAACTATCATTCGTTGATCTATGCGGCGATGATGGCTGGCAACAAGAAACAGGCACTTGAAGCGACCTCGAGGATGGAATTCACTATCACGGAAGATCTCCTTCGCATGACATCGCCTCCGATGGCAGACTGGCTGGAAGTTTTCAATGCTGTACGCGTGCACGTATTGATTCGTTTCGGCATGTGGGAGGAGCTCAAGGCCATGCCAATTCCTGTAGAGAAAGACCTTTACTGTGTCACAATCGCTATGCGATATTATGGCAGAGGCATTGCTTACGCTGCGACTGGAAACGTGCAACTGGCGGATGATCAGCGTTTCCAATACAAGCAAGCTATCCAAAATATCCCAGAGAGTCGCTTAGACTTTCCAAACAAGATCACGGACGTGCTGAAAGTCGCTACGGCTATGTTGGACGGGGAGATAGAGTACCGTCGCGGCAACTATGAGAACGCTTTTGAGAGCCTTCGCCAGGCGATCGAGCACGACGATGCGCTGGTTTACTCCGAGCCATGGGGGTGGATGCTGCCAACGAGACATCCTTATGCAGCTCTGTTGTTAGAACAGGGCCATATTGAGGAGGCTTCTGTGGTATACGCTCAAGATCTCGGATATGATAGCAGTCTTGTTCGAGCGCACCAGCATCCGAATAACATTTGGGCACTTCATGGCTATCTCGAGTGCCTTAAGAGGCTCGGACGCCAAAATGAGGCAAAAATTGTCCAGAAGCAATTGTCACTCGCTGAGGCGGGCGCCGACGTGCTTATCGAATCGTCGTGTTTCTGTCGCCGGGGTACTGGCAACGAGAGTGGTTGCCAAAGAAAATGAGAGTCCTTTAGTGATTAAGATAGCAGACGAGAATGCATTATTATACAACTACGGTGCAAGTCATAGAAATTATAAAGTCGAGTAGAGGTCGAGAAAGTTGCAACATCTACGAGTCATTTGTCCGTAATTAATATGTGAAGTGATGCAGTGAAACAGTGGCTTTTTACTTAATATGAAGGCATAGTGCTCAAATCATACATGAAAAATTTGAGAAGAGTAACACCTGTACATGAAACTGAACCGGTTACCCAGCTAACAACTAATTTGACAGGGAACATCGTTGATTATCTCTCACCTGCGCCACGGGGTGGGACAGGCGTCGGCGACGGCGATGCATCGAAAATGAGTCATCCAGACTCATCCTCACTAGATGCACATCAAGTCCACCAAAGCCAATCAAAATTTTACATTGCCTGATGTCTTTGCAGAATTTTCTAGTCCGGGTATTACATCGTCAATTTCTGAGTGAATCTTTATCATTGGACGTGTACTGGTTCTGGAGAAGGCTTGTGGTGACTTTGACTTGAGAGTACAAAAGATTGCGCTTGTCCATCATGAAGTCAGGTTTCGATCTTTGGAATCAAAGATTGAGCTTTTATTGTTGTTCACATCTCTGATCTGTAATAATGCTGGCACGACCCGGCAGCTCTTGTTTCCTAATCAGCGTGTTGGCCTTGTGGTTGGCTCAAACATTGGCCAGCACGGTTGACAGATCACCAACAGTTGACCTAGGGCATGCAGTTCACCAAGCGAGCTATAATGTAAGAGCATTTCCTACATATCTCACAATCTTGTAGTCAGCTGAAAGAGTAATTTTGTAACGGAAACGTGAAGCTAAGTGGAACAGCAAGATGCAGGATACTACAACTTCTCAAACATCCAATACGCCCATGCACCTAGGTTCAGTGCGCCCACACCTATTAAGAATGTCAATCGTTCGGTAAATACTGGTCAGAGGGCAGGTGTTTGCCCTGCCGTATTCCCCGCCTGGTATGGGATGTCGACCTTGTATCAGAGCGGTCAGCTCTCGCTGGATGAGCTGAACTCAACTTTCGCCGAGTTGCAATTTCTGAACCCGAATTCGAGCTCGGAATCGATCAATCAATATCTCAGCGATACGGATACAAAAACCACAGAAGACTGTCTGGCTTTGGATGTCGTCGTTCCGGAGAGGCTGTGGTCAAAGTCCCGGAATAACTCACATTCTGCTGGTGAGTTGTCGTATTCCATCCCCTGCATTCAGTATCTCCTGAGCTCGCATTCATTGCTAACTTGGCACCCCTCTATGTAGCTCCTGTGCTCGTTTGGATTCACGGCGGGTCTTATGTTCTTGGTCATAAAAACTTTGCCTCAAATCCCACCGGACTAATCGCGTATTCCCAAGAAGATGGATCTGATGGTGTCGTCTACGTGACACTCAACTATCGTCTAGGGCTTTTCGGATGGATGTCCGGGCCTGACTTCAAAGAACAAGGTGGTGTTGCGAACCTGGGCTTACGTGATCAAAGACTTGCTCTTGAATGGATTCAGGAGAACATTCATCTTTTTGGCGGAGATCCCGACAACGTCACGGTCCTGGGAGAATCTGCTGGAGGAGGTTCTATCCTCCATCAGCTGACCGCATCAAATTCTTCGAGTAGCGCCCCTTTCAAACGCGCCATCTTGCAATCTCCAGGATTCGAGCCGATGGAAGGCCCCGCTAAGCAGAACTCCCAGTATAAGAAGGTACTTGAATGGGCATCCTACTTCAGCAACTCCACGATCAGTAGCCTAGACGATCTCAAGCAGCTTCCGTTCGACGTGCTTTGGAAGACCAACCAGATCATCATTGCGAAGTCATACTGGGGTGCTTGGGGACCTTGGGGGCCGGCTGTTGACGGCGATTTCGTGCAAGATCTGCCCGGTGTTCTCCTATCGAAAGGAGATTTCGACAAGTCCGTCGAGATACTCACAAGTCACAACAGTGACGAGGGCTTCATCTTTGCATCGCCGCTCATACAAACGGACGATGAATACGTCTCTGGACTTTTACGCAATCTCCTACCGGGTGCCCCAGACGATATCATCGACTACCTCAAGACTGACCTCTACCCCGCAGTGTACGATAGTACTCATCCTTGGAAGACGCCCCTCGAACGTACATCCGCCACGATTGCCGATGTCTGGTTCATCTGCAACAATCAGTTCCTCAACGAGGCTCTAGGAGGAAATGCGTACAACTATCTTTTTGACGTGCCACCCGGCTACCACGGAACAGACATCGCCCATACCTTCTTCAATGGGGAGGCCAGTTCGAATGGGCTTCCTCTGAATGCGTCTGCAGCAGCTACACTGCAGGGGTACGTAACGACATTTGCAAAGACCAGCAGCCCAAACGGAATAAATCTTCCTCGAGTGCCATTGTACGGTCATCATGCTACTTACATGTCAATCTATAGCGGACTTGCTGTTTCTAACAGCGATTCAATGGGCAGATGCTCTTGGTGGCAGAAAGCGCTCTACAGATAATACGAATCACTTCTCTAGGCGGTGTGAACTCATTGGGAAAAGCAACATATATCGTTAGATTGCACATTCAGACTTGAGATTTGTTCATGTTTTCAATGTTATTTGTTAGAGGGTGATATCTAAAGTATCTGAAATACCGCTGCAACGTGACTGAACTCGCAACTCTTCGGCAGTTTCTAACGCAACCGTTGCTATTACTCTAGTTACATGTACTTTACCTTTACGTCAAGTGAAGAACTTTTGGTTTCTTTCCCACTTTTTGTCACTTTGGTGGCATATCCGGCTCTACATCTCTAAAATCAAAATTTTCATTCAGAACGAATCCCCTCCAGCGTGTCCTCTCCAGCTCATTTTTTGTGGCATCATCTCGATCTGGGCTCCCATTTGGGGGTTCTTTGCCGTCCCTGATAACCCTCATATCACAAGGGCCCGCTGGATGCGCCCGGGTGAGCAGGTAAAGCACATCACACGGATGGAAGCCATCGACCGGCGCAAACCTGAGCCTTTGACAAAAGCCAGGGTTTTGGCTATTTTCACGAACTGGCCAATCTACGTTTTCAGCTTCGCACTGATGTGAGTCTTCTGTGCTCCTCATGATGTTTGGCGTGGAACAGTCTGACACTCATTACAGTTGTCATTGCGTTGTGACACAACCCCTCAACTAATTCTCTGTCTGGCTGAAGTCCTTGAACCGCTGCACGGTCTATCAGATCAACCTCTTGCCTACCGCAGCGCAAGCCGTCGGTCTCGTGACCACTCTGCTGTATGCTTGGCTCTCTGATGGGTTGGGGAACAGATGGCAGGTTTTACTGATTCCAGCTGTTAGTACATGAAACGTCAACATCCAGATCTCGCTGACAATACGCAGACCATCAACCTCATCGGCATGATCATGGTTGCAGTTGAATCAAGCTACGCATTGACATTTGTCGGATATGTCATCAACGCCGCTTCGTGGGGCTTTTGGCCGGTCCTTTACGTGAGCCAATCTCTCTGCAATCTTCCTGCCTCTATAATACTGATGTCGTCTACCTTAGGCCTGGGCAATTGAGATCATGCACAAGAACATGGAGGAGCGTGCGATCGTTATTGGAGTTGCACAGACTCTAGGCCAAGCTTTCATTGCATGGGTTCCAGGTCTGCCACTATCTTGCCCTCAATATCTTGAAAAGACGCTAATTGTTGCAGTTGTGATCCTCGATGTGGGTAAATATGCACCGTCCTTCCACATTGGGTTCTCCGTCATGTGTGGAGTCAGCGTTTTGGAGCTTTCGAGTATCTTCATAATCAAATACTTTGAGAAGCGGGAGAAGGCGAAGAACGAACAGTCCATCCTTGGCGACTAATGTATATCGCTCTCACTTCAAACTCCAATATTTCTGGTGTTGGTGTATTATTGGAAATCTCCTGGTCTAAGTATACAAATGCTCGTGCAGATAATGTAGACGGCCACCTATGACTTGTAATGAGAAAGCCTGGGGATATGGGTGTTAGTCCTTGTCTGTGAGGTAAGGTACTATCAATATTTAACACTGAGAAGTACTTACTCAATCAAGTTTCCGTCGGGATCTCTCACGTAGACGCTCTGGATGGGACCCTGTGCACCCGTCCGCGCGACCACTTTCTCGCCCTCGAGAACCTGGATCCCATCCCCTTGGAACCCCTTAATCAGGTCTTCGAGGTTGGTGCCATCCTCCACCAAGAAACAGAGGTCGGCCGTGCCTGGCAGTGCAGTCTTGGCCTTTGGCTCAAACTCCTTGCCCTGCTGGTGCAGATTGATCTTGTGCGTGCCAAACTTCAGCGCGTGCCTCTGGACAGATGGATCCAATGGCGACGTGAATGTTTCCGCCTTCATACCGAGGTACTTGGTGTACCACTGGACCGTCTTTGGGACACTCGCGCAAGTGAGCACCAAGTGATCTAATGTCTTGACGACCGCTCTGGCTCCTGACATGATGATGGCGCGGAGTACCAAGATATGGACGTCTAGAAGCTTTGCGGATTGCAAATTTGATTGGCGTGACAGGTCGAGTCTTGACAATGGTAGAGGTTTTGACCTGGCTTGGGGTCTCTGAAAACGTTTCGCGTGAGGTTTAAGATGAAGAAGAAAATGAATGGGGATTTGGAGAGCGGCAAGGACGTCATTAGTGCATTGCTAGGGCGGACCGTGCCGAGTTTCCGAAGCGTTCGGCTTGCGGATCCGGCGCCGAGTCTAAATTCGCCGGGACCCACATCCGAGGCCCGCCGTTCATTTTTCGGAATGCGATCTAGATCTTCTGAGCTGCTTAGACGTCAAGATTGGAGATTGATGGGGATTTCCTTTCCACAACGCGTGACTGCTTTTCTTGCTACTGTTGAACTCTACACCATGAGGAAGATCTTGAGCCTACATCAATAGGCCAGATGAAGACTGGCTGGCTGTAACCGGCCGCTCTGGAAATACGATAGACTGGCAGAGCCCTGAAGATACAACACCTGCCCAGGATGTCAGGTACAAAAACTACAGTCATCACAAATTCGCCAATAATAAGCCCGGCTGGGTATCGAGGTAGTGCGCAAGATGACCTTCACTCCCGGTGCAATTTTGCTTTGAAAAGCCACTACAACTTCAGTCTCGCATCTTCCTCGGCTACTCTCCAAGGTATATCACTCTCAGGCTTTATCAAGTCCTGACACTGTTTGTTTGCAGCCTCCGCTGGTGGATGATACGAATGAGATATTTCTTGACAGTGATCACTCACCGGCGATCGACATCTGCGGCACGCAACACGAAGACAAAGCCAGAGAAGGATCCACTACTGGCAATCCCACAATAGAATTGCCCATCCAGAAACTTTGAATCGAGCGTGAGGCAAAGTAAAATGCAGAGCTAGTCGAACACGAGCGCCCGTCATCTCGAGGCTAAGGCACATCAGCGTCAAGGGCCAGCCACAAATGAAAAACCCCTGGAGTATACATCTTTTGACGACGGCCTCATGTAGTTGTCTGATCGTCCCCGATATGTCATTGGCCGTTTGAGTCTGCTTGTGCAGGTGGCTGAGGCGGAGTGGGTGTACATGGTCCGAGATTTGTGCCACGACGCCCGCATGTGTGGGCTGACGGGTAGGGCGTCATGGACAAGAGACAGTGTTATGATTCACATCTACCGTGGTTGTAGAGGCAGCGAATGACTTATTTCGAAGCCCAAAGACGATGAAAATAGATCTGTGGACGTATAGTATAAGGTGGAATCTCAACGCACGATGCTGGGTCATTGATCGCAAGATCGATAGATATCGAGATGCCATCTGGTCCCTATTGTAGCGGCCAAGTTCAGTATGATATCCTTTGTCTAATCATTCGTGATGTGCAAAGTTAGTTCTGCAGGGCGGGGAGAGGGGTCCAGGAAGCATCACTTCGACCTGCCAATTGGAGGGAAAACCATGCTCCCACGAAAACGACGTTATAAGCCACTCGCCATAGTCAAATTAGAACAACGTTAGCTACCGGCAGCTGAAAAACAAGCTTAAATCTGATTCGGCGGCACGACACCATGCTCACAGCCTGCCGCAATAATGCATAGTCAACAGAAGCTAAGTCCTGTGCTGCAGTGCTAGCAGCGGTTTGACAGGCAGACAGACTCCCATAGTCAAGCCCAGTGTCTGGGGTTCTGATGATCTGCTTGATCGTGTTCCTCGAATCAGCCCAGCCGCTCAGCCTGACAACTTCAAGAGATCGAGTTTATCGACGTGCGCGGGGTAACTCCTCCCCGAGCTTACCTGCAGCCACAAGAAAGCTGAGCCCTCAAAATAAGCAATTGCTTAACCCCAGACCCTAGTTCCCGACGCCACCATCACCTCCTCTAACTTTGCTCAACGGCCACTTAGGCAAGGACTCTGACATCGCGGGCTAGTTTAGCTGCAGGAACAGAAAGATGCAGTTTGCTGTATGACACTGCTGTGATGCCTTCAATTGGACGCCACGACGTAATTGCTGGCTGCTCATTTCCGTTCAGTGTGGCAGCTGAAATGTTGTATCTCCGAGGAGGAGTAGCACAGAGCCCAATATCACAGCCTTACTTTGTGCGCCGTGTACTTAAGCAGGAGAGTTCCGAGAGAAAGTAGAAGGGAATACTAGGCCATCTCGGACATCAAGCAGCTCAACCTTCACCAGCAACCCTTCACTCTCGTTTCAACACACTCGCTTTCATAGCCATCATGTTCCAGCTCAAGAGACTTCTTGTTCTGGCTCTCCCAGCCTTGGGTCTCGCCGAAGAGGCCTTCTCTCCTCTCAAGCGCCAGATTGTAGAGATCCCGTGCAGCGAGTCTGGCCGGAAAGACTGCGGCGATGGCTGCATTCCCTTGACCTACACTTGCTGCCCAGACCAGCAGGGCGGTTGCCCCCTGACGTCCACGTGCTGGCTCGGTAACAACGGCCAGTATGCCTGCTGCCCGATCGGCAAGCAATGCGTCGGTCCGGGCGGTGTCAACACGGAACCCGGCTCGACTGTGACGTCCACCCTTTTCTTCACAGAGTCGGTTCCGGACGAGGAGACTTCCACGTCCTTCTTCGCGTCGACCTCTACCGCGACCTTCACCCTCACTTCCAAAATCGGGAGCACCTCAGCAGAGACTTCTCCTGTGCCTAAACCGACCACTTCCCTTCCGGCACCTCCGGTTGTTTCCAATACGCCGACGACGACTGCTGCGCTGCCGACGATCACCGCGAACAGTACCACAGCCCGCCCGCCTCCGGTTACTGTGAACGCAGCGAACACCCACGGTGGCTCGATCCTTCAGGCAATGGCCGCTGGTGCCGTAGCTTTGCTTGCTCTTTGAAACTTGTGTATACCAAGATGGAAATATGTTCGATGTTCACATCAATGGAAATGGTGTTGTCGAGGTGTAATAGTTGTCTGATGAAATGGGCGGGCGAATGTGGGTAAAGGAAGAAAGAGGATCGATAGCTTTTACGACCAAAACGTAATGGAAATGAAAATTGTCAGGTTGGACCTCGTCTCCCCAACTTTCCGTACCATTAAGGGATCCGCCAGCATTATGGTTTGGCCGAGATGAGTCTCGTGCTCGTCTTCAGAATCCGGGGCTCCGGACCCAGACTTGCAAAGTGGCGTGCTTTCTCGTGGGGAACGTTTGATTAAAGGGCGCGTACAAGGCGTAACGGACATGTGGAAGCCTGGACGGGGTTTGCCCCGTCGTTATCGTGTGTGTGACGCAGGTTTGACATCGAGACTAAAGCGTTTGAGTCAAACATGCTCATGGAGATATTTCGTATCTCTGAGCGGCCAAGAACGACGATGTTGAGCCACCTCGTAGCTAGCAAAACTTATAAGTCGGGATCGGGATCGGGATGGGTCGCCGACAAGGCACTAGTCAAAGGAGCTGGTGTCGGATCAGTTTTCCGTTTCTCTTGGCCGGCTTGCTGGATGCGGGGGAAACGGCAACTTTGAACCTCCACCGGTCCGCATCAAGGGTACCAGACAACGGGGACTGGTAGACTTGGAGATGGACGGTATCAATTACCCTTTCCAGCTCCCCGGTCAAGGCTGATAAGCTTTGTAGGTCCCTTGTCCTGAAGAAATGACAAAGTTGAATCATGTTCGCGAACGCCGACAGCATGTTTCTTGCACTAAGATTCGTCTCGTATCAACCGCGGCGGCACAAAAGTAAGCCTTCCGGAGACATTGTCTTCAAACTCGGGCTTATGAAAAGTGGGCGTCTCAATTATTGCGTGCTGGTCAGGCGATCCTTATCGACAGTGCGGCTCGGCACAAGGCAGCTCCAGGAACGCGACAGACTTAGACGCGATGTTTCCGTATTACTACTTTGCGATTCAGGTATTTGGTGAACGTTAACATCGGTGTTTAGAAACGTCGTTCGGAGCAAGCTTCCCAACATCCAATCAGACATCTGACAGGCTTCCCCAGGGCCGAGAGGCTAGGTCGAGGATGGTGACACACTGCAACTAGGAATTTGCGCGATTTGATGGGAATTGACGAGTGCTCGTGCCGCCTAAATTCAAGGGACTCTGGAGAAAAAGATGAAAAATTTACGTGTTAGTTTGATACGAGGGCGGGTACCATCGGTGTTTACCCCGTCGTGGAGTCACTGGGAGTGAAGGAATCTGAGATGCAGCCGCGCACAGGCAGCCACGTGATATGGGGTCTCTTGCCCAAGTACTCAAGTACCGGTCTTAGGTAAGCTGCGGCTTGGATGCTTGCAGTTGTTCCGGAAGGTACGTACTGCTGCCTCCAATTCCCGTTTCTGCCTGAGTCTCCAATTTGAACCGCAGATTTTCTCGGTGACAACTGCAACCACTTTAACCACCCCGTTTTCCTCACGGTCTCAGTCTGTCAGCAATTCATTTCCAGTAACAACATGTGCCATCCTCGGACGTTAGCCTCTTATCAATACGGTGTGCCCGAATGTGTGGCCGAGTGTGGATGTCGTGTGGATTGCCAAGTAGATAAGCCTTCCGTCCGAGTTTACCCCATGGGTTCGCCATGAAAACGTTACCACACAGAAACAGCTGATGGACTGCTAGGTTTCTGCTTTCGGTTTAGTTCTTCCCCATGACTGGATCTGCCCGCCTTCTGCACCAGTCAGTGCCGAGAAGCCCTTTTGCGCCTTTCGCCTCCAAACAACATCCAACAAGGGTTCAGTTGCAGCTCGCGCGCCTGGGCATACACGCAGATACCGCAGAGTCAGTCAGTTTGTCGAATACCTAGTACCGTACCCACGCCGCAAAGGAGCACAGCGTACCATCAATACGTCACGTCGGCATTCCACAAGGGTTGATTCATCAGCGCGGGAGCGCGGCGGGCAGAAACAATGGGTTGGACTATCCGTACACTCGCAGAAACCAACGGAGCCAGCTTCCGTTGCTTGGTCAAGCAAGCATGGGGTCCACGTACAAGTGTAGTGTAAGCTGTCCGTCTCACGACAGACGGGAATCTTTCGCCATGCTGCCCATCGCCCAGACTCCATAATACTGCAGCCATTCCCCCCTCAGCCAGAAGCTTGGCCCTTTGTTCGCGTCTTTCTACTCTTCGCGTTCTAGAATCATTCCGTGGTTGCGCCGGGGACGCCCACCGACAAGCCTTGCCTGCGACCAGAGAAAAAAAAGTTGCCGTACTAATATACCATTGCTACCCGCCCGCCCACATCGCAAACTCTCTCCCGTCCGACTGCTCTTCTGCCCTTTCTTTTCCTCGCCCAAACCAGAGTCGAGTTCAGTTGCTTCCAACTACGATTCGACAATGGAGTCTGCGGACAAAGATTACAGAGGCGGCGGTCCCTTGACCGACGTCGAGTCCAAGCACAATGGGGAGTCCTACCCCCGCGATGTCAACTTCGCCGCACTCAACGACCCCAATGACCTGGTCAACTCGCATGACCAGCTGTCGCGTGGCTTGAAGAGCCGACACATTCAGTTCCTGGCATTGGGTGGCGCGTATGTTTTCCACCGTTTCTGCACGCCCTCAATTGGGTTCAAGTAAGCGTCGACTGACAGTTACTTGCAGCATCGGAACCGGTCTCTTCGTCGGCTCAGGCAGTATCCTCTCAGCAGTTGGCCCCGCGCCGCTGTTCATGGGATACCTCTCCATGATGATTGTCGTGTGGAATATCATGAACAATCTCGGAGAGATGGCCACCTACCTCCCGCTCAAGGGTATCTCGATCCCCTACTTTGTCGAACGCTTCGTCGAGCCCAGTTTGGCTTTCGCCGCCGGTTGGAACTACTGGTACGCATACGCCATGCTCGTTGGCGCCGAGGCCTCGGCCGGCGCCATTCTCCTCGACTACTGGAAAACACCCGTTCCCTCAGCCGTCTGGATCACAATTATTCTCCTCGTCACCCTCGCTCTCAACATTTTCGCTGTCGAAGTCTTTGGTGAGGCCGAGTTCTGGTTCGCGAGTATCAAGCTCATCACCATCTTGGGTCTCATCATGGTGAGCTTCGTCATCATTCTCGGCGGTGCCCCCGACGAAGGTCGCATCGGCTTCCTTTACTGGTACGACCCTGGCGCAATTACACCATACCTCGTCAGCGGAAACACTGGCAAGTTCTTGGCCTACTGGACTGGTTTCGTCCGCGCCGGTTTCGCCTTCATCACCTCCCCCGAGCTGATCGCCCTCGCGGCCGGCGAGACCGTTGCCCCCCGTCGCAACATCCCCAAGGCCGCTCGCCGTTTCGTCTGGCGTCTGGCTATCTTCTACGGCCTCGGCTCCCTCATGATTGGCGCCATCACCCCTTCGAACGACGAGAGACTCCTCAGCCCCTCCTCCAACGCTGCTGCTTCTCCCTGGGTTATCGGTATCCAGCGCGCTGGCATCGGTGGTCTGAACCACGTCATCAACGCCGCCATTCTCACCAGTGCGTGGAGTGCAGGCAACGCCTTCTTGTACTCTGGCAGCCGTATCCTCTACAGTTTGGCCCTCAACAAGCAGGCCCCTCGCTTTTTCGCCCGTACGACCAAGCGTGGTGTTCCCTACACCGCCGTCCTCGGCACCTGGTCGATTGCTTTGCTCTCCTACCTCACCGTCAGCAGCGGAACCTCTACCGTCTTCACCTGGTTCATGAACATTAGCACCATTTCCGGCTTCATCGCCTGGATTGTCGTCATGATCACCTACCTCCGCTTCCGCAAGGCTATGATTTACCACAACATGATGCACCGCCTGCCCTTCAAGACGCCCCTCCAGCCCTACTTCACCTGGTTCATCCTGGGTCTTCTCATCATTCTGACCCTCACCAACGGCTTCCAGGTCTTCTTCCCTGGCAACTGGAGCGTCTCGGACTTCCTGGCTGCCTACATTACGCTGCCCATCTTTTTCGTGCTGTACATCGGACACAAGATCTGGTTCCGTACGCCGATGGCGCGCAACGTGGCCGACGTAGATGTCTTGACAGGCGTTGCCGAGATGGAAGCCATGGCGGAGCTCGATGAGGAGCCGATCCCGAAGAACCTGTTGCAGAAGATTTGGTTCTGGCTTGCTTAGGTTTGTCGGAGGCACGGAAAAGCATTTAGTCGGCCATATGGTTTAAAAGTTTCAGATACCAAGCAGAATAGATATTCATCGTACAAACTTCGTCATTGTCCAGATCCCTTCGTATATGTGTGAAATCATGTCCCGTCCGCTCTCACATGTTCCTTCAAGATCCGCCGCCGCCACCACCATCGCCATTAGCAAAAACGTTCCTCGACGTACCTGGAGAAGTATACCTGTTAGCAGACGAAGAAGCTGCCCAGCATCTCGAAGAACTCACCTGCCCTCCGAACTGTAGTCTCAATAATCCTTCCCTCCTCGTCAACATGATATGACTTCCCCTCATGATTCGGCAGAGCCTCGACCGCCTTCACGACAGGCGGCTTCAGCATCCTCTTAAACTTGCTCAACGCACTCGTCGTATCGGCAGGCGCCTTGGCTTTGGGTATTTCCTTCACGACGCGCGTGGAGACGTAGTGGTAGTTATCGGAGCGGGCGGGCTGGGGCTCGGTGCCTCGGAGGGGATGGTCGATGGGGTCTTGGGCGTTGCGGATGAGCGGATGGTGGGAGTTCGTGTCGGAGGCGACGAGGGTTTCTTGGCTGAGGACTGATGGGCTATAGCTCTTGGTCTCGGGTTGAGGTCCTTGGGTGCTGGCCATGGTTGTGAAGAGTCGCTATGAGCGGATATCGGTAGCTAAGGTAAATCCTTTGGTATTGAGAGTAGTGAATGGTCGCAAACCTCGCAGAATATTATGAGTATGCTGATTTCGCGCCTGATTATGTACCTACCTAGATATCGATATCGCGGCTACGGCTGGTCAAGTCAGCCTACCTTCTTTGATTGCGAGCAATCTGCATATTCTGCCGCCAGAATCTGCTGACGCTCGCTTCCGGCAACTGGCACGAAACTCCGGCGCTCTTGCGCAGTGACAGATGCCCCAATTGAGGGAAGGATTCTGGCCAAGCTTGTTGCTCATTCGTGCTCCAGCAGCCAAGCCATAATATTTTACTTGCTGGTCGGGCGTCTTCGAAGACAGGCTGAGGCGGGATTGGTGCGGCACAGCAGGTGATGTTTGGTCAGGTGCTAGCCAGTCAGGTCATATTTCGTATCAACTCTCATACAATTATCCCGCGTGATGATAGTCCTTATGAATGCTACTTAAATATCATGATCGAGTTGAACAGGGATTTGAAGCATTTTCCGCGATTCTCAATACCCCTAGGACTACATCACTGCGTCGAGTGGGCGGGCACTTTCTCGGGCTGTAAAGCACCTGCCTCATTCGTTCGGTCGAAATATGTAGGTAGCTTTCCCAAGACCAGTCTCTGACATTTAGAGACATGCAACATAGGAATTGAAGAAACAAGACTATCACGATTGAGTAAAACTTGAGAAAGCCCCGTCAACTTCATAAATCAACCAACCAAAATTATAGAATTACTTTTTCAAAAAGTAATTAAGGCACGATCCCAGTAAAGTACAGCTGTTAAAGCACATCGCCAGCTCTACTGAGGGGTACGTCGCATTGCGCTGTCCAAGAACGATAGTCCGCTGCGATTCGATTGGCTGAACATCTGCGGAATCCTTGCTAAGACTCAGCAGCCAGTCCACAAATAGTCAAGTAAAACTTGAAAAGTAAACTTGAAAATTACAATTGTAACTTTTAGACAAAGCTTAATGTAAGTCTTTACTGCATAAAAGTTTAACCCCTGTTATTCTTTTCAAAATACACCATGTACTCTTCGTTAGGACACATAGCGACGGAGCTCCGAAATGTCCGTCTGTGAGGTATAAAGGCGCCATCGTCCACACAACTCATCCTAAGCCAATCCTCCATCCCATCGCAACACTCAGTCATATAGCAGCCAACATATACTGGTCATCACTTAAGAAAGAGTTGGCTAAGCATTGACTTGGTCGTCCCCTAAACACACGACTAATTCATCAGGTTGAGAAACATTCCCTAATCTGTTATCATATATTCAGCTTCCAGCAGAATACTGGAGAATCATTGACAAGGCATTCGCCCCTATCGGTCACATGAAGAGCACAAGACCGTCACGTCAACGCTTCTCATAATTCCGCTCTCCTAAACATAATCTCATAAAGACACAGCATAAACATATGTCATAGACAAAAGCCTGGAAGGCAAACGCCGACCACATAAGCAGCTAGATTGTACTGTTGCTGCATCAGAATAGAGCCAAGTGCGAATCGCACACAGTATCTAAGCATCTGGGCGACAGATTAAGCTAGCCATATATACTTACATAACGCCTCTGCACATTTCTGTCAGACCAGATCATCCAAGCTACATAGAGGTTCCCCATAACGAATACCTAGCTGAAGGTCACCTTCGGAGAGCTTGACATAAACTCTCGCCTCATCGGGCTTACATAGGAACCTGATCTTGAGGTAGAGCATTGAAGTAGATCTCCATCTCAATTCAAGACCTCTCGTACGTGTGTAAACCAGTCTCCAAATACCCCTAGTAAGCTGCCCGCCCTCGATCGTCACCAACAAGCCACCACACGCTCTTAAGCAGACAAGTCCGTGAACAACAGCACTCGGGTCTCTTCACGCTTCCTGGAAGACCAGAGGTGCCACACCCTCCATTGCAATCTGCCTGATTTCATTCCCTCGGATTATCTATCCGACCGCCCTGCCATCTGCCTAAGTCGGCAGAAACAACCGCCCCGTTTCTGCCTAAAACGTCGGGGTTTCGTTTCGAAACTTCCGGTCGGACTCGGCACAAACGGCTCCACTTTACGGCCCCGGCGCCGAACATTCACACCTCCCGGGCCCGGCGTGTGTCAAACACCACCTCCGGGTGCACCGGTCGAGAGCTCTCGCCTCCTCACAAATTGGTAGATAGATGCCTCGATACCTGGCCTCAAAGTCGGCCCTTTCTGATCAATCTCCACCCTATACCAACTTCTCTTCTTCTTCCCTTTCTTCAACTTCTTTTTTTTCTTCTTTCTTTCAACCATCACAAGCTCCATCTATCTACGACAGCTTTCTCTTTTCACCAACGACAGCTTTCTTTCGACAAGGAAAGCATTCAGCCTCAAACACCAAAGGCAATCACCCTTCCGTAAGTTTGTCTTCCTCTTTTCTGTTTTCTGCTATTCTTTCATGATGTTTCCCTTCGTCACCTCTCCCTTTACGATCTTTACCTTGGTCGTTTTTATTCTTTTCCTGCTTTTCCTTATTATCTTTTGTTACCTCTACTTCTATGGTCTGTACCTTTGTTACATTCAATAGTCCCCTTATCCTTCGTTACCACCCCTTTCATAATTTTTGCTTTTATTGTTTCGATTGTTTTCTTCATTCTTCATTATCACTACAACTCGTCATAATTTTCCTTGTTATCTCTTATTACCTCCCCATCTATGACCTTTGCCTTTATTATTTCGATTGTTTTCTTCATTCTTCATTATCACTATAACTCGTCATAATTTCCCTTGTTGTCTCTCGTCAACCCCCCTTTTATAGTCTTTGCCTTTATTGTTTCTCTTGTTTTCTTCATTCTTCATCATCACTGCAACTCATCATGCGCTCGCTCTCGCTCGCTCGTATTCGTCCATGATACTTACTATGGGAAACAGGGAATAGAAACATGAGCCTTTCTTTAGGTTCTGGTGGCAATGGTGGCCTCGGAGGTGGAGGTGGGGGGGTGGGCTCAGGTCTGCCTCCTCCACCTCCCGGCTACGGAGACGTAGCCGCCTTTATCAGGACCTTCGAGGGGAAGGTCGCTAGCCTTCTCTCACTGGCCGCGAGGTCAGTGAGCACCATTGCTACTGGTGAGGTGATTGATGCTCGCAGGGATTTGGCCCTTTTTATACGATGGCTGGAGGAGGTCCAGTCGCGCTTCCCCTCCCAGGTGCCGCGGGAGATCTTGACGGCAAGATACGCTATCAAAAGAAAGCTCGACCTCGTCATGAAGACACCCTCCGAGGGTCTCCAAGAGAGGCGCCATCGCTTCTTCTTGGGACCAGAGAAGAATAGTGCCCGAGACCTTGTCCAATGGCTCAACGCCCTGTCCGACCAGCCTTGGGAACCACCTCGACCGCCAATGCCAACCCTCGCGCCTACCCCAGCTCGGACTTCGTCGACCGCCGCCAGATCAACCAGGCCTAACTCTTCGACAAACAGGTCGGCGGATACTGTCAAGCGTGTTCCCCGCGACCATCCCATCTGGGGTGTCTTGGGCATCATGCATGGACTCGGCCTGCGACCAGGAACCAAGACGCAAGCCTTCAACCCTGCCTACGATGAATACAAGCGTTCAGCCAAAGTCCTCGGACACAACGGCTTGGCAATTGGACAGTGGTTCCCCAACCAGCTGTCCGCGATGTGGCACGGAGGACATGGCGATTCCAACGCAGGGATCTCGTATATGAGAGGGCCGGATGGCGAACCAGGCCCTGCCGTTTCTATCATAATGGCCGACAAGTACGGCGACATTGACGTCGACCGTGGCGACGACATCATTTACTGCGGAAGTAATTCACTCGAAAACACATCGAGCAACACTCCCGCCGATGGCGGACCGCCCGTTCGGGGCAATGCAGCTCTCTTGGTTTCCAAGGAACGCCAGTCTCCTGTCCGAGTCTTTCGCAAGGCCAAGAAGGGCAACAACGGCTCCGCTTATGCGCCCAAAGTCGGACTGCGCTACGACGGTCTCTATGTTGTTGTCGGTTACAGCAAGGCCACAAACGACAAAGGCGGCGTCTATCACAAATTCACCCTGAGACGCGGAGATGGCCAGCCTTCTCTTGATACTCTCAGAAACATACCCAGCAGACAGGAGCGGAGAGATTATGCAAAGATTGACGAAGGATACTAGTTCCGACAACTCTTTCGACTGCACTGCTTCATTCCCACGAGCGTAACGACAACAGTCTGGAGACGGTTATGAGATACCATCAGCGAGGAACGATCACATTCGGATGTTTACGTTTTTACTTTTCAGCGGCTATACGGCATACGGCATACGACCTCAGTCGGCACATACTCAATGCGAATGCCAGAACACCAGCAAGTTTTCGAATGGCGGTCTTCTTCCTTTCTTCTTTGGTACTTCATCGTCCATGGATAGCATGAGAATGCTCGCTCTCTGGTGGTCACACTCAGGCGTCAGGTCGGAAAAGTTCCAGATTCGGTTTCGCTTCTTTCTTTTCTTTCAACAACGCGACCTATTCCACAACTTCACTATGCTTCCGAGGGTGTCAGACACAGAATTCTAGTCTTGGGTCTTTAGACACGGTTCCGATCTTTTTCTTGGGTCTCACGATCTACTGATTAAGAGAACCTTACCACAAGTGGATGACTGATGGATTTGGACTGCTCTTTTCCTTTCTCAATTTCAACAACGCAACCGACTCCTCAATCTCACTATACCTCAGACGTCTTTGGACCCAGAGTTCCGGTCTTTGGTTTTCAGGCATGGTTCCGATCTTTTCCTTGGGCGACAAAGTCTACTGGTCAAGAGAACCTCACGATGGGTGGATTATCGATGGACATGGGTTTTCTTTTCTTTCTTTTTCTTATCGTTTTCAAGGCCAAGGGAGGCCACATTGATTCTATCAGCATGGTCAGGCATGATCATGAGGCAATCGTTTCCATCGAAGGATCGACGCCAATCATCATTCCACTTTCTGGGCCTGGGATAGGCTACCGTGGATGGTATCGGCAAGGTCAAGAGGGTTACTTTTCCATTGAAGGATCGTTTCTAGCTGCATTTTGGGCGTTTACAAGGGTTTTCAAGGATTCAGAGTCTGCGGATGGTGGAGGTAATATCGGAGGAGAGCTAGGGGACTTCACCACAGACAGTCGTATCAAAACACATCAAATTTGCGATCAACCAGGCTTGACTTCTATTTCGTGATGTTATGAACAGTGAAACTTGCGATATCTGCAGAATCTGTGGAATTGGTGAGGGCCATGTTTGCTATCTAGTGATGCCCCGGAACGCCGTCACAAACAGCTGCCCCTGTTGTAAAACCACAGCCTCGCATCTTCAATTCCCATTGCGCTGACCAAGAGTATCTTTCCAAACGCGTCAATATCATCAGCAGCCGCATCTCTCAACGCCTCTTCGAAGCCCTGCTTCGTAATCACCAGGTGCTGCTTCTCCTTCCAAGCAACAGCAAAGTCAACCACGGTAGGCGCCTTCCAAAGATGAGCGGACATGGTCCACGACTGACAAAACACGTATCGTTCCTCACATCCATTCGTAAGCGTGCCGATCAGAGCACTATAGGCAACAAGGAAGAAACAGGTGAAGAATATGGTACGTCGAGCGGACTCTTGGAAGATCCATTCTTGCCAAAAGTCCTTGGTTGGGCTCGCGGTGTAGTCTTGGGCCGGGCCAGTGGCAGGCTGTTCCGGTTCCCACTTCACAAACGGCAGGAGGGCGAGTATGGTATGTTCTAGAGAGGATAAGGTGTGTTGAGCGGAGGCCCGCATGGAGATATCGCCGTCGAATAGGCGGATTATTTGGTAGAGGAGGATGGCGTGGAAGCGAGCTAGAATGTCGAGACGGTTCTTGGGCATTGGTGAGGCGAGTAGCTCGTGAGCTCTGGCTTGGATGGTACGTAGGACGAAGGATGAGTTGATTTTGTTCTTCGCTATGTAAAGAGCGCAGCAGGCTTGAGCATCTAGTGAATGTACAGTCAGATTCTTTCCATGGATAGTGGACTTGGGCGAGGGCGACATGAGATACTTACCTTGCATGTCTCGGGGCATGTGAGGTCGATACAGATGGGGATGACTCCATGGAGCTTGGTTTTCCATCACCACCGTGGTCGGAACCTTTTTGATTTCATCAAGGGCATACTGAAGACGGTTGGCTATCACACTCTCAAGTGAGCCCGGGGCAGAGTCGTAAGATGGGACAAGCATATCGTCTGGCTTGGGCGTGAGGGAAGGAGCGATCAAGGGTCCTTCAAGGAAGGCGTCACTGGTTATGAGTTCGTCAAAGGCTAGATCAAAATTGACATCTTCCAGGTCTCCCATTCCCAAAGGTAAAAGATTAGGATCCTGGGACCAAGAAATGAGGGAAGCGCCGGAGCCAGCGTTGTCGTCGAGGAGGGAAGCGGGACTTGGAGCTACACTGCTGTGATTATGCTGTCGCCGAGGCTTCGGGGCTCGTACAACAAGATCGCGATTGCTTGCCTTCGGTCTGATGGGTATTGGCGGAGCGGAGTAGTCGCAGGCGATATTCCGCCTCGAGCACCGCAAGCATGCGGGTTGGCCGTGGTCGCATCTGCGCTTGGCTTTGATGCAGGCTGTACATGTTTTCCGCCGTGGCGGCGGGTTGGCCCGCTCGAAGAATGAGTTTGACATGTTGGCCGATGCCCGCGTCGATTTTTCCCGTTGATGAGTGAAGTGATATCTGAAAATCTGACTGTCAAATTGAAGATAGGTGATGCCTTCACAATCCTCGAGAAAGCTTTCCAACTAAATTGAATGAGTGTCAAAGCACTGAAGGCGAGAGCGCTGGAATCTCACTCAGACGCTGTCAGCGCTGCTCAGTATGAGCTTACTTAATCTGGCGGGATTCCGCCAACATTTCCCACTTCATCCTTCATCCTTCATCTCCTTTGTCTGCGTCCTTATTTGCAAGAAACACCAAAGTACTTATCGTTTTGACGAATCAGCCATGTATAATGTGCGATGAATATCATCAAGCGAAGCTGGCGGCTTTCCGTCGTCGGTTGCGCGTCGCTGAAGGATTCCCGCGATGAGAATTTCAACGAATTGATGGCATCAAACATGGATTCTCATCATCCGGGATGACCGCTATTATGTTGTGAGTATATAAAGCTCCGAAAGAACTGTTCTGACCTGCTACAGATCAAACAGTCTCATCACAAAACCATCTTTCCATCGAATCTCACCACGCTTTTCCTCTCAAATTTCACTTCGACATCATAAACATTCAGCAATGTCTCAACACACCATCTTCGTCAGCGGCGCAACAGGCACAGTCGGCGGCTCAGTCGCACGGAACCTCCTCGCAGCCGGCATCACCGTCCACGCCCTCGCCCGCAACCCAGACTCTCCCGCCGCAAAAGCCCTCTCCTCCCTCGGCGCCTCCCTCACCCCAGGAGGCTACGACGACGAAGGTGCCCTCAAGGAGGCGATGAAAGGCGTCACAGGGGCCTTTCTGAACCTGATGCCCGATTTCGTCGACCACACCTGGGAACTCAAGACGGCGAAGCGCATCATGGCCGCTGCCAAGGCGGCAGGCGCCACGCACTTCATTTACAGTAGCAGCTTCTCGGTAGATGCTCCCCAGAAGCTCAAGCACTGGGACCCCGAAAGCTTCACTGCTATGGTCCTTCTCTCGAAGCAGGATATTGAGAACGAGGTCCGGAAAGCGGGCTTCGAGCACTGGACTATCCTACGACCTGGCAACTTCACGGCGAATTACATCCTTCCGATTGTTGCCGTTTACCCAGACCTTGCCAAGAAGGGACGCTTCATTACAGCTCTGACGCCCCAGACGAAGTTGCCGACGGTGGACCCGAACGATATCGGACAGTTTGCGTTGGCGGCTTACCGTGACCCTGTCAGGTTCAACACTCAGGAGATCTCACTTGCGTCGGAGCTCCTCACCGCAGACGATATTATGGGGAAACTTGCGAGGTTTACGGGGAAGGACATCAAGGCTGTCTATCTCTCTGATGAAGAGGTTGAGGCGCAAAAGGGTGGGAATCCGTTCTTGGCTGGACAGTTGGCTATGCGTGACATGGATCAGTTTGCTGATATCGAGGGGACAAGAAGCTGGGGAGTTGCCTTGGGGACCTTTGACGAATATCTGGACCGGGAGAAAGAGAAGGTCAGCGAGACCTATGGACATCTTGCATAGATCTTTGTACGGTGGTTCTCTCACAGGCTGCAAACGAGAGGAACGAGGACAGAATACCAGAAACCTGAGTTGATAGGACATCTCAAACATCATCCAATATTAAACTCCCAAGCCTCGCCATGCCTCTCCCTCCCCCATCTCGCCATACCTTCCCCCAACCCCTCCGTGACTCCAGCATCATATCTCATCCCGCTCTCCGCCCACGCAACCCTTCCCGTCCTCCACGTAACCCACTCCTCCGCCAAACACCCCTCAGGCGCCCTCAAAATCCCAGCAGCAACATTCACCAACCTCTCCCCATTCGGCTGCTTCCTACCGTCTACCCCAAAATAAGCCATCACACTGGCACCACACGTCCCGCAAAACGACCGCCACACGTTCTCAGACGACTTGAACGTCTTGGCCGTCCCGCCGAGCTGGAGATCCTCGGGCACGGAGGGGGTGATGCAGCTCTCTGGGATGCAGACCCATGCTATAGCGTGAACACCCGTTTGCAGACGGCAGTCATCGCAGGCGTCTACGCACGCTGGCCATTTTCGAGAGTCAACGGGCGAGAGCCAGGCTTCGTAGGCTTTATCCTCGAGCATGGAGGCTTTGGGGCGGGAGATTGTAAAAGAGACGCCGCCGCAGTGGCACTGCGCGCGGAGGACCTCTTCGCCGTCTACGCCGACTTCTCGCCCGTGTGTCGTTGTAGGCGTTGCGGCATCAGATTCGTCCTTCTTGGGGTTCCAAATGTTCATCTCTTTGCCGTTCACGTGGGGAAGCCATTCATATAATCCCCCGCCCGGCGCCGAAGCCGTGTTAACGTGAGACCGGATATCCCAGACGGCGGGTACATCATCCTGGTTCGCGTCAAAGATGGACGCCGAAATAACCCAGTCGTCGTCGTCGACGCCCACGTCTCCGATGTGGCAGCTACACGTACTACAAAAGTACCGCGTGCTCGAGGCCGTCGCGTGGCGATAGGCCGTGAGAGAGGATGACAGCGAGGACGGGGCGATGAAGGAGGGGGATACGCCGGACGGGAGGGGCGCGTGGAAGATGCAGAGGGTCCCGTGGGTGTAGCGGCAGATGCTGCAGTGACAGAGGTGGACTTTTAGGGGCAGGGAGGAGGTGGGCAGAGTGAGGGTAAAGTGGACGGCTTTGCAGTAGCAACGGGCCGTGAGAGTCTTTGTTGTTGCGGGGGCTGGCCCGGTGGGCTGGGGATGTTCTTCACTCATTGCAATGCGAATTGTTCAAAAGCCATGTTTAAAGTGAGGGGATGTTCGATAAATTGCGTTGAAATACGATGAAGCAATGAGGTGCGGAGCTTGACTTGAGCTACCGGTCTCACTTCCTTTTTCAGCTGAGCGATAAGCATCAACTTGACATGACACCGAAGGGCGTGGTGCAAGTCGAGTTAGCCTTAGATGCGGGGTTCAATTGCCACGAGAGAACCATGCCTACAACGCCTTCAACATAGGTACAGCCATGTGGCGTTGCGATGTCGGGTGACTTTCTCATAGTTATGTTTCATTGCATATATAGCTAAAGGTAGATTCAAACAATAGTCTAAAAGGGTATCACTTGAGGTCGCATTCATACTCATATGGAATCACAATCTCATGCTGTGCTCTTCTTGCTCTCCTTCTTGAGGGCCTTGTCCTTTGCGTCCTGACGCCACTTCACGCCCCAGTACATTATGGCCAGCAATGCTGGGCTGAATACAATATAGAGAAGAGCCAGAAGAGTAAAGGCCCAGCCCACGCCCATTCCGTTAATCATGGGAATAATCGCTGCAGTGGCCGCAGCGCCGAGTAGACACCTCGTAAAGTTGTTCGCCGCCGTAGCAGTCCCGGCTTTACCTGGATGGATATCGATGATGAGCGTGTTGGTGGTGTTATTGAATCCAATCATGCCGACTCCGAAGAGAAAGAGCAGCACGCATGGTACAGCCACAGGCGCTCGGAGGTGTAGAGCCCAGCCCCAGATGAGGAGCAGAATCGAGCTGAGATACAACAGCGGTAGTCCGACTTCAAGTCTAGCTTTCTCGATGGGAAAACCAGTCATGTCTTGCTGACGAGACTTATCGTAGGGAATCCCAAGGCGCTTGCAGTGCCGGCGGTAGTTCCAGTTGATTAGAGGCCCTACAAGAAAAGCGGCTACGACTGAGCCGCCAGCCATGGGCAGGTACATGAGACCGACCTTGAGACTGTCGAAGCCGTAGATCTCCTGGAACTGAGTCGGCATGGAGGAGGCGATGGCGTAAAACCCAGCAAAGACAATAGCGCTGAAGCCGAGAAGTAGCCCAAGCTCTCTCTCAAAGAGTAGACTAAGTGACTCGAAGGGGTTGATCTTGAACTTGAGAGTTGGCTTGACAGTGTTTGATGCTCCTGTTGTTTGTCTCGTCACCGGCGCTCCATCACCCCTCTTGGCTCTATAATAGTCCTTGATGAGCTGGAAGCCCGTTCGGTAGAGCTTTGGCGGTCGCACGGAGCCATCATCCACAATCCTCCTACAAGTCTCTGGGAAGAAGAGAAGAAGAATGATGAAGAAGACGCCGGCCAGAATGGCAAGAAACCAGAAGATGGACCTCCATCCTAGATACTGTGCTAGAACACCACCGAGGACTGGCCCCAGTGCGGGTGCTAGAACAATGGGAACAACAGTAAGGCCAACGTACTGTCCCCTCTCAGCCGATGTAATGCTGTCTGCCACGACGGCTGAGGCCAGAGCGACGGTACTGCTAGAGCCTGCAGACTGTATGCAGCGAATGACGAGCAAAGAAGCAAAGTTCTGCGAGAGCGCAAGGCCAATGTTGGCCGCGATGTAGACGACGAAACAGATGACATATGCAGGGCGTCTGCCACTCTGATCAGCCAGAGAACCGATGAACATGGGCACGATTCCCTGAAATATCATGTAAGTCGTCAGGGTAAGGTTCATGTCCGAGTCGGAGACGTTGAACTCGTTGGCGAGAACAGTCAGAGCGGGAAGGTAGATTTGCGCGGTGAAAGGCGAGAAGAAGGCAGCCAGAGCGGCTCCTAGCACGATGAGCCGCTTCTCCCATGTCGTATAAACTGTAAATGGTGGAGGCTGTTGCTCTTCTGGTGGTGTAGCTGCTTCCTCGTCCACTATTGTTGATTTAGTAGAGTCGACCGGTGGCGCTGACATGTCTGAAGACGTGGGACTCGTTGGTCGAGACATTGTTGGCGATGATGTTGGTTCTCAGTCTTGGCCAGCCTTGATACAGAGCCTGATAATGAGAAGTGCAGTAAGAGGAATGCCAGTCATTGGGGCAAATGTATTGATATATACATGTTATTGCCGAGATCAGGACTTATGATCAAAAAGTCCGTCTGCGGCTAAGTACTTGACTAGGCAGTCATTGGGGCACAATCGGGCATTTTGGGGGCTTTGGGGCCATTTGGGGGTATTTGGGGCGCAGATGTAATCGATCACCGCTCGTTCGGTGGAACTAATACGACATCGTTGTCAGAATGCATCCTCGGTGCCGAGTCGGCGTGTCTCGAAGAGTGAGCGTTGGCTGGAGTTGCGACAGTATCAGGCTAGCGGACAATCAGACTTCGGTAACTCTCTGTCTTAGTCAACCTGTGCCCCGTGGGTCTTTTTCAGCCCAAGTAGAAAAAGCGTGAGATCCCGGCGATAATCACATTACCGCGTGACTTATCTATCGCGGACCTCCACCGAAGCCCTCGAACGAAGTGCTGAGCGGGCCGCTCTCGGCAAAGCCTTTCGATCATGGTCATCTCGTTTATTCGATGGTAGCAGAATAAGAACAGTTCGGTCATAAGAGCTTGTCCTTGGCGATTAGGTCCTAAAGTTGACGATATATTGAGCACATTAGAATATCGAGGTGAGGTTGAAGGTTTTGAGTTACACTTGAACTTACACGGAACGCCAAGAGGGAGGAGGACGGAGCCAGGGAGGAAGGCACCTCCGGGAATGGGGCGGACCGTCTTCGGGAAAGCTCGACACTGTACGTACACACAGTACGTACAGCTCCATCACTGATTGGGAAGGCGGTAACGTGTTTTCTTGGAGAAGCCACCTGGAGACTTGGAGGTACCTTTGTACTTTTGGGAGGGAGCTCCAGCATGAAGTGTCCAGAGCTCCGTCGGGCTTCAGGCAGTCCCTTACCTTAGACCTCAAGACCCTGCATTCATACAAGGGACGCGCTTTCAATATCTATTCTCTTGACTGCTCCCGTCTCGAGAATTATCCTACACATCTCCAGACTCGGTACTCCGTCGCATATCAGCCCAAAATGGTCAGTCGCGCAGACTTCCCTCCTAACCTTAAACCCCAGATGCGCCGTACTAACAAGCTGCAGAACGTCCAATACAACTCGGCCCTGCGCCAGAGCAAGGCCATCCGCAACGACCTCGAGAAGCTGTCCTCCTCGGCTGCGCAACCCGCTGCCTTAACTCCCGCCGAAATTGGCAATGTGTCCGCATCTCTCGCCTCCTTTTCCAAGACCGTCGACGAATACAACCAACTAGCTCGTCAGGAGCTCGTACCCAAAAAACAAGAAGAAGCCTACGAACGAGTGAAACGGTTCCGTGATGACCTCTCCGATTTCCGCTCTCAGGTCGACTCTCTCAAGAAGGCTCGCGAAGAAGCCGCCCACAATAATAATCGAGGCGAGCTGCTAGGCCGGCGAGCCTATGTCACAGCCACCCCCGAAAACCCCTACGCCAATGTCAATAAGTCGTCCCAATTCCACAGCCGAGGGGCTTCGACAGGTCAGGCCGGCGGCGGTGGGCTGAGCATGGGCGGAAACGATGTCACAAGAGAACAACACGCCCTGCGAGAGCAGAACTTCTTTGCTAGCACCAACTCGGCCTTGGACGAATACATTGCTCGCGGGCAAGCCGTGCTAGGCGATCTTGGAACGCAGCGCGAAATGCTCAAGAACACCCAGAAGAGGCTCTACTCTGTCGGTAACACGCTGGGTATCTCTGGCGACACCATTCGCATGATTGAGCGCCGCGCCAAGGAAGACAAGTGGATCTTTTGGGCCGGCGTCATCATCTTCTTCCTCTTCTGCTGGGCGTGCATACACTTTTTACGGTAAACGCACATCACATTTGGAGTCGCGCCGCCAGACACGAGAAACCGACGCTGGGCAATAAGCAGGGCAAAAGGCGTCGTGGAGTCGGCTGCAGTATATGCGCCGTGCAAAATTTTGGTCATCATGGAGCTCTCCCTGTATAACAAGCGACGGTCGACTTTTTTCGTTTGACCTCTTTTTTTGGTTTATTCAATGCCCACAAGAGCAATGGTGAAAAGCACCGTTTCGGTTGTCTCGATCTCGACCACCCTTGTCTCGGGCAGCACGTGGTTGCTGGTGCTTATGTGGCCCCCAAACTTGGTCTCCCAGTTCTCCACGTCCCATTCGAGGCCCTTGGTGGTGATATAGCTGGTCCCGCCGATCGGGATGATGCCGACGTGCTTGCCAAAGACGTCCTCGCCGTCTTCGCGGACCCAGATGCTGTGGTGGCCGGGCTTGAGGAGGAAGGTCAGGCTCTGGCCGGAGACGAGGTACAGCTTGCCCTGGGCATAGTCCGAGCCCGGCTGGAAGAGGTACAGATGGTGCACCTGGCTGAGACCCTGGTCGACGCGGCCACCTAGTCCACCGAGAGCCACGATGTCAGTCTTGGGGCCGTGGTTTGATCGGATCCATGAGACGGCCTTGGCGAAGTCTGTTGAGTACTGGTCGGGATCATGTATGACTTGGGCTGGCTTTTCTAGCGTTGTGTAGTAGTCCTTGACGGAAGGGAGGAGTGAGTCCAAGTCCCCGATGATAACGTTGAGGTTGTTCTGTATGAGTCAGACAGGGCCATCGTGATGACGAGAGACGCAGGCACTCACGTATGGAGGGTGGGATTGAGCCTCAGCTGCTTTGTTCAGATCGTGGAGCCTGTTTGCACCGCCATCTGCAGCAACTCGTGTGAGGGCTTTATGAGGAGTCAGCATGGGGTCGGGTCAAACGAGTGCGGAAAGGTTATACCATTTGTCCATAGTGAGTCAAAAACTGGCGTCTGCCTCACAGGTTGGTTGAGTACGATGAGAGAAAAGTCGACAGTGCTTGGTTGTTCTGGTTTCTTGTCGCGGAGGAGACCTATCGGCCGCCACTCGAAACTTGGCGACATATTGAAGACTCTCTCTTGGTCTCTCTCTCTCTCTCTCTCTATCTTAGCACAGAACTACCTCAGTCAGGAGGGTCAGATAGCCAGAAAGACAAGGATATCTCTAAATACAAGTAGCCGCCTAAAAAAATGCAGACGTGTCAGACTTTGACTTGATTGTCGCTCAAGTAGCACAGTTGAGAAATTGAGAGAGAATAATAATACTATATCACCAACTTGCATCAGGTACTTTATCCAAGGTTGAGTTGTCCATGATGCGTTCCTTACGCAGGCGTAGGCAGTCATCAGTGTCACTGGCCTAAAATGGAATATCTCGCAGAAAGTGGTGCACGGCATCAGCAGCCAATGAAGCGTCGAATCTCTCAGATTTTAATTGGATTCTTTGGACCGTCCGATCGGCCGGACCTTGCAGGCTGCATCGGACGGGCGTGGCGGGCATGGCAGGGCGTCAGCCAGCGCAATCAAGCGATAATGCGCCGCCAAAACTCCGGCAAAACCCGCCCATCGAAGCTTCAATTTTCTTTTCCACCCGGGATTACCAACCAGTAACGTTTGGAAAGCTCACAAGCTGTCCAAGCCCGCGCCCTCCGTCCATCTCTCTAATTCCCCTTTGTCGTTTGTCTTTGGCAATTGCCCACTTTTGCCTTTTTTCCCTTTGGTGCAGCTTTTCTACATACAATACATAACCACACACAATGTATCGCAGCGGCATGCGTTCGGCGCCCCGCGCCCTAAGCGCCGCCCGACAGTCGGCAATTCGCGCAGCTCCTAGACGATTCGCCTCAACAGCACCCGCCGACAAGCCCAGGACGTGGAAGGGTGCGGCAGTGAGATGGGGTCTGGCTGCAGGTGCTCTTTACTGGTACAACACAAGTCCAGTCTTTGCCGAGGAGCCCGTCCGTATGTCTCTCCCGCACCAAGGAAGAAGCAGATGCTTTGGAAGAACATGATTGTTTCTAACGATGTGTTGAACAACAGCCAAAACGATTGCCGCCCCGTCCCAATTCTCCGAGTCCGATCTCACCACCGTCGATGCCATTGTCGAAGAGAAGCGCAAGCGAGCCATCGTAAAGGCTGAGGAGGCCAAGCCCGCCGCCGCCGCCGCCCCCGTACCGACAGAAGCCAGCGAGCAGACCAAGGCTGCGCTCGAGGGTGAGGCCGCCGAGGGAAGCCCGGCACCCGCCCCCGGTTCTCCTGAGGCATTGGAGGCCGAGGCGGATCAGCAGGGTGCTTTCAACCCCGAGACGGGCGAGATCAACTGGGACTGCCCGTGCCTGGGCGGCATGGCTGACGGCCCCTGTGGAGAGGAGTTCAAGGCTGCGTTCAGCTGCTTCGTCTACTCCAAGGAGGAGCCCAAGGGCATGGACTGCATTGAGAAGTTCCAGTACGTTTTGGGGCGTGACGTGGAAACGAGATGTAGCATGAGGAGTGCTAACTGGAATTCGCAGGGGAATGCAGACGTGCTTCAGGAAATACCCCGAGGTCTACGGCGACGAGCTGGCCGACGACGAGGGCGCCGATGAAGCCGAAGCCGCCGCCGCCGCGCCCGCCCTCGACGCTAATGCCGATGCCGCGATTGCGCCGCCCACCAAGGCCGTTGAGGAGAAGAAGGAAGACAACAAGGAGATCAAGAAGGAGACCAAGGAGACCAAGGCCGACACCCCGGAGAAGGCCCCCAAGGCCGAGGTCAAGCCCGAGCTCAAGGCGGAGAAGACGAAGCCCGCGCCGGTCGAGAAGCAGGAGAAGCCCAAGGCCGCTGCGGCTCCCTCGCCCGAGCCTGTTGATCTTACCCAGCCCAACAACAAGGCCGTCGATGCCACTGCGGCGAACAACATTTAAAACAACAGAGCTTCTTGCTTTCTGTACCAAATTACACACAAATGGCTACCATCAGGACTGGAGAGTGAAAGGGGGAAGAGAAGGAGCGAGCGCTTAACTGCGAAGCCGTGGCTACGGGCTACGGGGCGTAGAGCGTGGCTAATGAAACCATGACGGGGGAAAATTCAGGCATATTTCATGTACCATAATCGTGTTCACAGTGTACCAGTACGGAAGCAAAAGAAAAAGAACAATAGACATACACTTCTCTGAGGGACTTCCCAAGAATTCCGTTTATTGTTTGTTTTGATTCTTGATCAGTACTATTTATGATCAGTATTATGGTGGGAATAGCTTCAATTTGCCCAACAAGACAAGACATGACTCTCACGGTCTCTACGAGCATGAATAACATGGCCAGATGCATTAATGACAGCACACCGACGACTAAGGTAAGGTATCTTAGTAAGGTAAGGTACCTTACTACCTCAGGACCCATCCGAGGATGCCCCGGTGCACGACATTGTTCCTGGCCAACATTGTGACGGCAGGACCCGACTTTTTCCCCCGGCAGGTGCAGAGGAACCAGATACCTACCTTACCTAATGTGCCCACAGCGGAAATCTGTCAGGGTTGTGATTGGCCGGCCGATCAGGTTGTCCCAAGCTCCCGAGCCGCATACGTCATACGTCATTGGTCTCCAGGCCACTACGCGCCAACCAAGATCAAGGAAAGCGCTCGCGGGGGTGCGCCATCCCATCCCGTCAAACCACCTGACGGAACCATTCCCTCAAAATTCCCTCCCATCCTCAGGCTTCTCCCGACTTCCTCCTTTCCCCCATTTCACATGACTGCATCTTCTTAAAAGGAACTCCTACCCGTTCATCCATCCCGCGCGTCATCCTGTCGATCTGCCACACACCTTTTTACACTCGCACATCTTGCATCTCTCCCTCCCTCTTTGATACCCCCAACCGCCTCCTACACCTACCTTGCCCTACATCAAAGCTCAAAGCTTCTCTTCCAACCACAGCTCTCATCACCATAAGTAAGTAAACAAAGTTGCGTCATACTCCAAACGTTGCGCATGCGATGCTAACAACACCACACAGTGGCTTCTTACGCAGACATGGCCGCCAAGGGCCCCAAGCAGACCCCTGAGGAGGTACGTTCTTCTTCCTTGCATTTGATCGCGTGACCCCATTCAACCCTCTACTCATCGTTACTGACATTTCCTCCCTCCAGGCCGCTGCTCCCCCTCCCCCCGAAATCTCCGTCGATTCCACCGCCTCCACCTCCTCCCTCGTCGACGTCGACATGCCGAGCGTGCACACCGTCCCCCACGACTTCCTCGAGCAGGAGATCCAGACAGATACCCAGGCCGACCGCGTCGACCGCGAAGAGAAGGCCCGCGCCGAGGCCGACCTCGCCAAGAAGAAGGCGGCCTCCAAGGCCCGTAAGGCCGACTCGTGGCTCAAGCGCCAGTTCTCCTCCCTCTCCGACGGCACCGCCAGCGCCCTCGTCGTCTCCAACCTCGTCGGTGTTGTCGGCCTCAGCGCCTTCCTCGGATACAAGGCCTGGGGTCTCTACGAGCGCGGCCGCCTGTCGTGGCAGAGCGTCGGCCTGGGCTTGGGCATCCTGGGTGTTGTTGGTCTTGGAGAGGGTATCTTTGGAAGGTAAGCATTCACTTTCTCGTTCCCAGTGACTACAAGCTGTATGCATGGATACTGACTGTTTTCTTCCACACAGCTACCTGTACAAGACCAAGGGCAAGAAATAGAGTGACAAGTGCGCGTCGGGGACGACGGCGGCTTTGAATTTCTTTTCTTCTTCTACTACTACCTAACCTAGCTTGGGAAACTACTCTTCTCTATTTGGCATGTTTGCACGGATGCTGGCTTGTTGGCGTGTAATGGCGTCTTGACGAACGAACGACGTCGGATAAACGGCTCTTGGCTGTAATGTATGTACTGGGCGTTCGGGGCGAATATGGAAATGCACACACACAATCTCCTCTAAAACACACTTGCTCTCTCTAAAGAAGTGCTCAAACATCCTCCTCCTTTTGGCTGACTGTAGATGACCTCACGACACCACACCGCGACTCCAGCATTCATAAGATTCCAACACGACACTCCAACATAAGGTTCAGTCTGATACCCAGGGCATACCGCACACCAATGGCAATATCAACAATAATATTGAATATACTAAGAAAGGAGACCGACCGTCCGTCCGCCCGGTCTGCTATTCCGCCTCCGGTTTAAACCTCCACATAAGTTAGTTTCTGGTATGGTATGGTGGTGATCGTAGAAATCATACAGGGAAAAAAGAAGAGAGAAGACGAAGAAACAAAAAGGAAGACGAAGAGGGAAAAAAAAATAACAAAAGGTAGGTTTAGCCAAAGCTCAACATCAACCCCACCCCCAAAGTCGCTATGCCGTTTGGTTGCTAACTCCTCCAACCCCGTTGTGAACCCTTCCCAGACCCGGACACCTTTGTAGCAAAACGCCCTTCGCAACCCAGTCTTCTGTTCAACCGTTTGAAGCCAACCTAAGCCTTGCCTTTAGCCGTTGCCCGCTTTGCCCACGCGACCATACGCACATACGCACACACACGCACACGATAAAGCCTTTCTTACATCGATCGATCGAAACGCCGCTCGTACTCGACCCCGAATCCTACACTTCCTCCTCTTGCGCCTGCTGCCCAAGACCACATAGCGACAGGGCATTACGTGTTGCGGCTGTTGTTGTGCAACTCTCTCAGGCGCTTGACCCAGTGCTTGCGTAGCGCCGGCGACATCTTGCAAAAGATCATGGCCTTGTTGTCATCCGCGAGAGCCTTCTCCGCAATCTTAAGCTGGAGGTCCATGTCTTCGTCGGAGAAGTCGCGGAAGAAGATGTCAATCGCCTGCTCGGGCCACCGTGGCGGGCTCCGGCCGCGAAGAGCGTCGGCAATCTTGATCAGTCCGTCCTCCATCAGCTGCTTGCCGGCGGAGACCATGTTTGCCGTCGTGGCGTCGTTGCCGTGACTGTGGCTGTGGCTGTTTGATGCGCCTGGCCCCGATGCTTGCGCGGGGTTCGTGTAGCCTGACACACGCCGGCGCTTCTCTGCCGGTTGCGCCGGTGGCCCCATGGGTGCCGTCGGCGCTTTGCCGCCGCTGTCGGATGTCGATACTTGCTGGGGAAATCTCTTGCGTCCTGTGGCAGTTTCCTCCGGGGGCGTCAAAGCGCTCGTGCCTGCGATATGCGTCCTAGGCGGAATCGCGGTGGAGGTGGGCCGTTGTTGTTGCTGCTGTGGTTGCTGGGGCTGTTGCTGCTGCTGTTGTATTTGTTGTTGTTGCTGCTGCTGGGGTTGATGTTGCTGTTGCTGTTGGGGTATCATGGGTTGTTGGACTTGTGCTACAGGAGACTGGCTTACGGAGCCGCGAGGCTGTACTTGGTGGTTAATGCCGGTTTGTGAAGGGGTTCCGTAAGGCGGCTCAACCTGAAGATCGAGGACTGCGGTGCCCGGCATATCCGGGTCTTCAGATCCTTGAATCACATCGGGACCCTTTCGCTTCGGCTTCATGATACGTTTAGGAGCACCTCCGGAACCGACGACGTCAGGATACAAGATTTCCATGAACGATTCATGGTCGAACGGCCGACCACGCAACGCGCGCGATAACGGCTCTTTCTGCGGAGAAAGGGTCAGCGACAAAAGTCCGATACGACGATGATATATGTAAGGTATACGGGAGCGGGAGATGGACAGGTGAGTTTATATAGCGCGCGCGCGCGCGCGTCTCGACCAACGTACCTCGATATGCGCCTTCCAGGCCTCCTCGGAAGCGGTGACGGTACGGGTGGTCGGGTTGTAGAGAAACTCGGGGTCCTCGCGAAGGCCACGCCAGAGACGAAATTTCTTGCGCGCATTATCCGACTTGTTGACGAGATGGCTCTTTGTCGGATATGCGCCGTGCTTCTCGCGAAGAGCGGTAGCGGCGCGATCCCAGGCGTCGGCCTTGAAGGAGTGGTTCTCGCGCAAGCCTAGCTGGACCGAGTCGCAAAGGGATCGGAAGAAGGTGGCCTCGTAGGCGGGCGTCCAGCTGAAGCGCGGTGCACGCTTGTCGCGGTCTCCGCCGGCGCTGCCGGGTGGGCCATCCGGGCCGCCGAACTCATCGTCTGACATTGAGTACTTTTTGTCGACGATGAGAGCAGACGGAACGGGGAGGTAAGATGACGGAGAGCGGAGAGCGGAGGACGAGGAGGAGGGATGGCAGTGGCCGAGCAGGACGAAGGAGGATAAGGGTATCCCCCAAGCGTCGAAGGGGGGGCAGGCAGACAGTTGGGGACAGATGGGAAGCGGTGGTGGTGGTGATGGTTAGTGGCGGCAATAAGGGTCGTTTTGCGGTGATAATGTCTTGGACCCCTACTTTTCGTATACGGAAGTCGCGATCCAATATGGGCCGGGTTCGGAGATGGAACGGGCAGCCAGGGCCGTGATGTTTGGATCTGACGGTGGCGGCGGGAGGGGAGCAGCAAAAAAAAAAAAATTAGTACGGAGTAGACAGAGGGCGCGCGCAAAGGTCCTTGGATGAATGGATGGACGGATGGATTGGGGGGCGTGTAGCGCAGCCGGTACGGTGCGGTGCGGTGCGGGCGGATTTGGTGGTAGGTAGGTTTGGTTTGGTTTGGTTTGGTTGGGTGAGAGTTGTCGGGTGGGCGTGTGACCGCGAGAGAGAGAGAGAGAGACCCAGACCCAGACGGAGGTTCGTCGAGTTTGCGTTGCACGGGAATAGGAAGCGAACGAACGTTGGGTTGGGCGGGCGTGTGGAAGAACCAACTGTCTGGTGACTTTGGTCTCTCTGCCGTGGGCGTGGGCGGTGGGTTCGTTCCCCGTTCCAGTTTGTTACGTGCGTTGGGACGTGGAGGGAAGACTCTGGGAGTCTGGGAGTCTGGGACTCTAGAAGAGAGCGAGTCGCGGAGCCTGGGGCGTGGTGGAGGGCGGGTATCCGTACGGGTTTGCGGCTGCGCTCACCTCTTTGCGGTAAATGCACGAGGCTGGCTGGCGGCTGGAGCTGAACCGTGAACGCACCCGGCGAGATACAGAAGCTATCCACAGAAGCAGACGGTAAGGTACTTTGTACGGATAATTATCAGAGCAACAGTTCAACAGAGAGAAGAGTCGAAGCGGGGCATTGATAGATAGTAAGTGACTTGGTTGATTGGGAGCGAGTCGGGCGCAAAGTCACGTTCTCCTCTCGCAGACGGCAGCCGGGCGTGGTACCGTACCTTTACCAATGGTGACAGGAGCCACGAGAGTAGAGTCCCCCGGTATTGGACCGGACCAGACTCATCCCTTTGCCCTAGTCCATCTCAGGACTAGCTTCCACTGATTATGCTCAGAGGGGGCCGGAGGGACGGAGTCGGGGTCTAGACAGTTCTAGACAGCCCGCCAGGTGCCCACGGGTGGTTCCTCTCCAAAGGAAACACGGTTCCCGACGGGTTAGTCATAACAGTGGGTGGGCGGTCATGATCTTCCGTTCCCGTGTCAGCCGGACTTTAGGCTTCACCTCAGCTTCTGCACTGACCATCTCAGATCACGTGGGATCGTGTCTCTTCCATTCCAGTCTCCCGGTCAGCTCACGCTTAGTCATTCTGCTCATTTTGGCGTAGCGTTGTTTTCCTCTTCTCAAGCCTTGTCTGTAAGGCAGCATTTTGTTCTCCCCAATTCAAACGGCAAGCCACCTCCACCACCGCCACGGCCATCATCCGGCTTGGCAGAAACACCAAGACTTCTTCGCAGGTGATTCTCCAAGCTTGTCTGATGGAGTCGCCGTGTCTGTTCGTTACCTACGCAGTACGTTTGTTTCCCCCTCCAAAAGCTCTATTCAGACATACTTTGCGCCTTACTGTGGGTGGTCCTGCAAGCCCGTTTCTTCAGTCCCTCCCACTTTATTTAGCCAACATATGCAAGATCAAGCTTTCTTATGCCTACGCTCCCCTGACCAGTGTACCGAGATGGATCGCAATCCCCGAGATGGTCTGCAAAGTACCTTGAAATTAGATTTCCGACTCGTCGTTGGTCCAAGGTTGTTCGACTCTTCAAACCAGGCGCTGACCTCATCGCGAGCGTGCCGTCATCACATTTGCATACCAACACATCTCACTCTTTATCATCATCTCCGCCTCACATGTTCCTCCCTTCTTCAGACAATGACCTTTAGATCCTCGGGCTGCAAAGGGCGCACCCATCACTACTACTGTGACACTCCCGAACACGAAAGATGGTGTAAGCGGATGTGGTGGCCCCCGGGCAATAGCTAACAACCCGTGTGTGCTGCGAGTTGCTGACTCTGGCTGACTTTGAACCACCCGACTCTGACACCTCTATATACCGGTGATTACACTACTCCTCAAAAGTTACTCACCTTGCCAAGTCGCCAAGGACGGTGTCCGAGTCGCCCGTTTCGCAGACTTTTCGACGTTGGTGGCAGCAATCAATGCAGAGATTGCCAATTGAGCCGTACGCATTCAGACCGGGCAATTACCTCTCGCAACCACCGCACTGCACGCCCATGTTCATTAACTATCGTCAAACCATCTTTACGCCGAGCCTAAACCCGAGCAAAAAGCAACCTTTTCTAGTCCAAGGTATCTACGGAGACTACATTTGTCCAACCGGTTTTTTAGGTTGGCTTTTTAGAGTTGCTTCCTCCGACATGACAACTTTCTTCCATGTCTCCCGTGGCCCTGCGCCGGTTCAGATGATGGGCATTACCCAGGGCAGTCCACTCTCGACTCACGGCAGCAGACCGATTATAGTTGATCTCATCTTTGTACCGGCCGCAGGGCAGGGTCCCGTTTTCTCGCAAATTGAACGGCCTAGCTTCAAGCCCAAAATTCAAGTTTGCCTGTCTTGCCCTATGATCATCATGCCATTTCCACACATTGTGCACATTCAGCGCATAGCAAATGCCTTTATAGGATGGATGCACATGATATGCTACCGGGATGGGATCTATCCATCCATCCCTCTATAGCTCTCTCTCTCTCTCTTTCTCTCGCCTCTTCACACTTCGGTCTCGGGGTCCATCTGGTAAGGTCCCTGGGGATACGATGCGGTGATCTGCCTGGCTGCAACGTCGAATATTCGAGGCGAAGTGCGTCAGCCGTCGTCGCAAAACATGAAGTGGAAACGGATCTACGGGTATGGCTTGATGCTCCAGCGCCAGCAAGGCGGTCACATTCGTTTCTCTACGGAACAAACAGTATTGCAAATCGTGCAACGAGGCCTCATGTTCTGCGACACCGACACCTCGCCTTTTCGGGAGCTACTAAGGTCGACTTACTCTCTCATAAGGCCTCCAGCTCAAGCCATGTCCCTGTTGCCTTTGGGATGGATGGATGGATGGACGTCGACGTTGAACGCTCTCTCTCACCAGCTCGCCGCCACACTAACAATAACATGCCAAATGATACGCTGCGAGTACTTACACCTGCTGCTGTATACACGAAGTAGCGTACCCGTACCTTGCAACCTTGCGTTAAGCGCTACGCTACTTGACGCTACCTCGCTACACCCGGGGCACATGGGCCGCTCGGAACATTTGGCCGCTCGGAGTTTTACTGCTGGGATCCCGCCGCACAACTCTGTCTCAGAATCTCCAGTGGACCGTTTCAGGCCCTGTCAGCCTGTCCACTCACTCGACAGAAAGACTGGACTCAACGTCCATCCACGAGGACCCTAAGGAGAACGAGGGAGCCTTCACGAGAAGTTGAGACTCGAGAGAGGGGAGGGGTTGGGGGGCACTGGGGCTTCTCCGAGTCCACCCATCATCATTCGTTGTCTTCTCTCGAGAATCTCTTGCAGCGCTCCTTGCCTGGCTGGCATCATGGCTACAGCTTGCCAGCCAGCATCAACAGCCGCCAACAGAAAACTTGGTCTGGCCTGGATACCTCTGGCCACCATCGACCGATTGGGCCTCGTTGTCTCCGTTGTCTCTCTTCGCTGACTCCAACCCGGACCACGCGTTGGTCAGAAACGATGTTGACCGCGCCGTTTACCCGTGGATACGTCAGCGACCTTGCCGATATTGCCCTGTCTTTTCGCCAGCGTTTTCAAAGATCCCAAATCCCAAACCGTCTTCTCCTGAACTAAGTCATCGCAAGGCCAAGGGGTTGTTTCTTCGCAGAGACCATGGTCAGAGAGAAACTAGAATCCAATCAAGGGAGATGAGGCCTAGTCGAACAGGACCTCGTTCCAAGCTATGCGGCGGGAGGCGGCTCCGTCAGTCAGCTGTCTGTCTAGGTGCCACACACACGCGCGAGAACGATAGACTAAGGAATGCGGTCTATGGTCTACCTGACGGTCTGACAACGACTGTGCCTGTGCCTGTGCCTGCCTATCCCCGGGGCGTGTCCGAGGTCCGCAAACAATGACAGTTTTGGCTTCAGCAATGGCACTTGTTTCTCCTTCATCCGATAGGGAAGAGTCCCTCGACCTAATTATGTTCGGTATCCCTCTTCCGCAACATCCCAAAGCTTAGCTCGCTAAGCAGGCCGCAACATGGAGGCCATGTAGACCGTGGAGGCCGTGGACCAGATCGCCCTTGGCAAAAAGTCTTGCTTTGCCCAGCAGTCACATTGCAGACACATCGCTACTGCGCCAAGCGCCGCGAGGCTTAGCTAGCGACGGGAGAGCAACCATGGGGATCGCTGAAACGCCAAGCGGAAACAACTGCGAACGCTGACTTACCAGAGGGGTCCAATGACGAGATTCACCCGGGATACTGTCCTCCTCCTTTCTCTTTCGAATGCACCGTCGAATGCTCGCTCGCCCATCCTTCGCCGCTCTCCCGCGCTCGATCCCCCCTCCCCTGCGAAAGAGACCCCTCCCCCCTCCTGGAACTTGAATCCGAGAGGGGATGATGCTGTTTTCTTCCTGTCGGTCAAAGAAAACTCCCTCTCTGTTTTTTTGCCTTTCGTTTCCAACCGACTAGGTAGGGCTAGACACCCGGTTCGTTCTCGAGGGCGTAGAAGGGTTACCCGTTTGACGCTTGGGGCCAAGAATAGCAGCAGCAGCAGCAGCATCCAGTCTATACCCTACTCAGTCCTCACCTGAGGCTGGCTGGCTGCTTGACTTTACTGCTCTTTCTCTGGCCCATCGTCGGATATTCGCCATCCTCTTTGTCAGTGTTTTGTCTGATGAGAAGCCGCCCCAACTCGACAGCTTGCCGGCATCCAGCATCCAGCATCCAACTTGATAATTGGAATAAGGCCTGTGGGGAACATGCGTGGGCCACCACATCTACCTGCTACGTCGTCTAAATGCTTAGCCACGCTTACTTGACCTAGACTTCTGGATCAACGGGACCAAGTTCGGCTCACCATCGCCGTCCAGTGGAGAAGGGGGTGACGAACAACTTGTCTGGCCATCTGCACCAGGACTGCTCTAGATGCAACGGCCCGGCTAGCTGGTCCCGAGAACATCGCCCGAGGACTAGCATACGCTTGGCTGCGGCGAGCTTGTGTCTTTCTCGCAGTAGCCTACGGCACTTAAGCCTTGTAAGTTGTGGCAGAAAAAGAGTGTCGGCGCTAGGGGAGATCTGACAGCGCCCGCCCGTCTTACCGTTTCTGCTTTTCTCTTCGCTGCCGGGCGCCAAACGTACATGTGCTTTACCAAACTGAGATGGTGGTGGTATTGCTGCTACTGCTTGTCTATTGTGATTAAAGAGAGGGACCGGGATCATATCGCATTGTCAACCTGCCAAATCAACCACGCTTAAATGGGTCGAAATAAGCTAATTGAGACCTCAGATCAACGGCTCGCCAGTTTCGATGGCTCATGAGACTTTACATCCGAAGCACGATATTTCTTGGCTCTCACTCAGACCTACCTCAACGGGCTTCCGCATAGTTGCGAACAGAAAGCGAGCATGGGAAAGGTCAGAGCCGCCACGCAGAGACAGATGCACACCATCCACGTCCACACCCACAGCTCAACATTCCCCCCTTCCCCTTGCCCCCCTCCCCCCTCCCCTGCGCTAGCCTCCCGGCACCGATCGACCGGTATCCCTGCTCTGGATCACGGCCTGGTCGACTGTGGGGTAAGGGGACTCCCCTGCTTGTGACCGATCTTCTCCTCGACGTATTCGCACAATTCCAAACATGCTACCAGATCCACCTCGTTGCCGCAACTCATGTCTTGGGTCCTGACTGACGGGAGGGAACCCCGATCCCAGGCGGAAGCGCACACACCCTCCCCTGGTCCTCCTCCTCCTTCAGGCTTCGCCCTCCTTCTCCTCCTCCTCGCCTTCGCTCTCAGTCAGAACCTCTGCAGTGGTTCGACCGGTTCGACGCCAGATCCGTCCATCACAGGGTTGGCCCGGCTTGACATGGACGCGCACGCCCCCTTGCTGAGCGGGACAATCTGTGACCAGGGCATCACAACTTGAGACTTGGCTCGCCTGGAGCCTCCAAGCAACAAGCGCACGACGTCGTCGTCCCATTTTTTGCAACATGTATAATCCTCGCTCTCTGAGCCGGGCCAGTCGCCCATCTCTTGACTTTCCTACTTTGAACATTAACTCGGCCTTGTCCACCACCTTCTTCTTCTTCTTTTCCGACCTGGGTTACTCTTCTCTTCTTGGCCATCCTCTATTCCTTTCTCCCGCCCCCCGTCACCAGTTCCGTTCATTCACGACGACTCTTGTTTAATTCCCCTTTTTTACACTTTTGAGGGCTCCCTGGTGACAGCTCCTCGTCCTTCTCATTAACAAGCAAAAGAGCCGCCTGGTGTGGCCTGTTTTTATATCCCCTCTCTGTTCATAGAGTTGTCTGCCTGGTGACGGACGTCCTTTTTACATCACAATCAACATGGAGTCAACTTCATTGCGGTCGCTGGTCCTTTACGGCCTCCTGTCGACCTTTGCCGACGCCTCCCCGGTCGAGAAGCGCGCCAACATTCAAAAGCGAGGACACTTTCTCGTCCCCAGAGTGCCCAACGACAACTTCGCCGGTCACAATGGTCCGAGACAGCTGATTAAGGCGTACCGCAAGTACAGCATGCCCATCCCGCAGGGCCTGCAAGATGCCATGGACGCCATGGCGGCCCAGAACCCCAGCCCCGAGCCCGTCAAGGCTGAGGGCTTCAAGTCTCTCGCCGCCGGCGCCACGAACCAGACCGCCGCCGCTGGACAACCCGGAACCGGTCTCGTCACCGCCACCCCGATCCGCAACGACGTCGAGTACGTTTCGCCCATCAAGATTGGTGGCCAGGAGGTCAACGTCGACTTTGACAGTGGTTCTTCCGATCTGTGGGTCTTCACCTCCATGCTCGACGCCACATCCCAGACTGGTCACCAGCTGTACGACCCTACCAAGAGCACGAACGCCAAGATGCTCTCCGGACAGCAGTTCTCCATCCGCTACGGTGATGGCTCCGGAGCTCAGGGTGTCGTCGGAACTGACGTTGTCGACATTGGTGGTGCCGTCGTTCAGGAGCAGGCCGTCGAGATGGCCACCGCCGTCTCCCAGCAGTTCGTCCAGGACACCGCCAACAACGGTCTTCTCGGTCTTGCTTTCTCCAAGCTGAACACCGTCAAGCCCACGGCTCAAAAGACCTTCTTCGACAACGTCATGCCCAGCCTTGCCGAGCCCGTCTTCACTGCCGATCTCCGCAAGAAGACCGTCGGCGCCTACGAGTTTGGCCGCATCGACAGCTCCAAATTCACCGGCCAGATGGCATGGATCCCCGTCAACACCACCAGCGGTTTCTGGCAGTTCAGCAGTGAGAAGTTCCAGGTTGCCGGCGGTCAGGTCCAGCAGGGCACCGCTGGTGCTCAGGCCATTGCTGACACCGGTACCACCCTCATCCTCGCCAACCCTCCCATGGTCCAGGCCTACTACCAGCAGGTCCAGGGTGCCAAGCAGGACCAGCAGGTCGGCGGCATCACCTTCCCCTGCAACGCCCAGCTTCCCGATCTCATGATGGATATCGGCGGTGTCTACATGGCCCGTGTCAAGGGTTCCGACATCAACTTTGCCCAGGTTGACGCTCAGAGTAAGTCTACAACAAATCACATCTCAACAAGTCTAGACTCCAAAAGCTAACCAACACCCTCCAGCCTGCTTCGGTGGCCTCCAGGCAACCACCTCCAAGCTTCAGATCTACGGAGACATCATGTTCAAGTCGCAATTCGTTGCCTTCAACGGTGGAAACATGTCCCTCGGCATGGCCGAGCACGTCGTCAACAGCCAACAGGCGGCAGCACCCGCGACTGGCGCTGGCGCAGCGGCGTAAGCATTGACACACGTGTGAATACACTTTACTTCTTTTGGCATTAGGATTCACTTTTTTTGATGTCCAGGGAGAACAACATGAACAACGCCGGCTCGACGTCCGGCAGTGAGAGGTTGACGGCTGCCAAGGGAGGGTTAATGGTCGTCCTCCAAGCCGTGTTAATCGCCATGGTCATGGGCGTCTTCTGAGACGATCGACTACAGAGAGATCTTTTTTTGTCTTATATTCCCCTACCTAAGGGATGTTTTGCGGGACTACATGGTGAACCTCATTCTAGCTTAGATATCCTCTGAGCTCTCTAGCCGGCATAGTAAATGAATGGCATTGTGATATAAAAACAATTTTTCCCCTTCAACGGTTCCGCATCTCTTCACTCTACTTGCTTTCCTCCGTCTTGTACTCTTCTTTGCCCACGCGCTCACACAGACTCTTCAACACGTTGCCAGTCCACTCAAAGTCGGACTCGTCGAGGAAAATCTGCGCACTCACCCTGACCCACCAACGACCATCGTGCCTGTAAATAGGCAGGAAAGTCTGGTACTCACCCATCAACTTGGACACAAGCCAGGCGCCCACGGCTCCGGACTCAGCCTCGGGAACGGTGACCGTGCCATCAGAACCCACCGAGACAGACTCTGCATCAGAACCGCTCACCATTGGCAATGCGGCATTGACCATGGCGCACTTTGTCAACGTCTCCGTCTTGTTGTCCAGGATAAACGTCCCGAGAATCGCAGCAATCTTCTTGCCGCCATTCTTGGCCAGTGTCTGGAGGTAATCGAGAATCTTGTCCTCCCCACCAAGGCTCTTGCGCCACTCAATCGAGTGCTTAACACACATGTTCGGGCTATTATCAAACGTCCCGTTGAACCCGAAATTCGTCACAAACTGCGAGTCCTTGCTCTTCGGCAGCGGGTTGTACCGAACCTGACCGGACCGCGGCACATACCCGTGCGACGTCGGCACCGTCGACGCCACGAGGTGCTGATTCCGCTCCGGCACGTAGAAGACGGCGCACCCGCGCGGGACGTGCAGCCACTTGTGGCAGTTGGACACGAAAAAGTCCGGGTCGGCGGCCGCAACGTCGAGGTGCACCATCCCGATCCCCTGCGCGCCGTCGACGAGGCTCATCACCCCCAACTCGCGGCAGGCGGCCGTCATGGCGACCCAGGGGAAGCAGATTCCCGGCAAGCTGGTGACGACGTCGAATAGGCAGATCTTGGGGCGTTTGCCCTCGGCGCGGGATTGTGCGACGGCGGAGCGGAAGAGGGCTACGATGTCGGCGTCTTCCATCGGGTACGTCAACGGGATGCCGCGCTCCGAGACGCGGCCGTAGCGGGTGTCGACGATGTAGTCGATCGTCTTTGCGCAGCCGCCGTAGATTGTGGAGAAGTAGAGGATTTCGTCGAGGCCGTCGGCCTCCCAGGACAGGTTGCGGAGGACCGTGTTGACGCCCGTCGTGGCGTTGGGGACGAAGACGGTGCTGTCGAGAGGGGTCTTGATGATTTCTGCCACGGCTTTGCGGGATTCGCGGAGGTGGTCGTGGTAGGTCCAGCGGATGAAGGGATCTGGGCGGGCTTCGGTTTCGTCTTGGTAGGAACGGAGGACTTTTTGGATGTGGCGTGGGATAGTGCCGAATGAGCCTGGTTTTTTTATGTTAGTGAACGAGACATGAGATGTGGTTGAATTGGGAATGCCATACCATTGTTCATGTTGTGATAAGCTGGGTCGTGGAGGAATTCTTTCAACATTGGCTTGCCAAACGGCGTGGAGCCGAGTTGGAGCTTGCTTGTTTCTTCCGCGAGCTCGCCCATGATGACTGAGGTTCTAGATAATGAGAGGAGATGGTATTGTCGGTGATGGTATATCGGTAACGTGATGCCGAAACCTCTCCAATGATAAGGCTCTCACTGAATGAGAACGAATTGAACAAAGATGAAGATGTTCTGAATCAATTGACTTTTTGACAATGTCCTATTCAATGTTATTTATACCAATATTACTTTCGAAGGTGAGTCGTACCTCAAGATGCCATTGACTCACAAATGGTTGATGGTTTATCTATCAACCCCATGCAAGACAAAAGATTAAGTCCAAACAGGAGCGGGAGCCGAGCCGTGTCCACCTCCGCATCCCGGAGCATGGGCCCATCGGCGTCTTAGCCCGCAGGTGACCCGCTGAAGCACTCGCTTGATACTCCTGCATGTTGTCCGCAGGGCGCGGACTACAGACAGAGGACGGGTCTAACGGAATTTGAAGCTTAGTGAAGGGCGGAACGACTGCGAGCTATCATGCGCCGACCGAGTCTAACCGAAGATTGTTTGGCTGAGTCACCTTTATTTCTCGAGGCTAGGGATGAGCAGATGGCAGGTTTACCGTTCCTAGTGGTGAGTTGATTTGTAACATGTGTAGGATCACGATCCTCTAGTGCATCTTGAAACTACATGTTGACGAGCATGTTAGATCCGGCGGGCTCAATTGTCCTACGAACACGGAGGCACGGCGGTTGAAGTGAGAAACCACCCGATAGTCGGCGGGTTAGAGAGCAGCTGCTCTTTGGATTGAGCACCTTTAGATTATCGGGAACTCGTAAAGAAGCCGGATCTGTTGAGGCTATCCGTACAACCTAGTTTCATCTTTACCGCCGGGAATTCCAGTAAAGTTATGACTCTGAACAGTATTATCCTAGTGATCGTTTCCGCGAAGGTGTCGCTAAGCAGTGGGGCGCTTATATGACTCGAATCGGCCACAGAGGTGAGAGGGCAACTTGCAACTCTTTGGTTGTTTGCGTTGGTCATCTTCTTGAATTAAATGGCAATTGAGGACTTTCAATACAAGAATCTTCCGTGATTTGGTCAACATCAGCGAAGCGGGAGATTCGACTTGGTCGCCCCGGAGCCAGCGCGCTACCTAGTCAGGACAACAGTCCACTGGAGCTGTCATCGAAGATCGTGGCGGACATAGCTCAGTTGGGAGAGCGTCAGACTGAAGTCAACTTCAATCACTTAATCTGAAGGTCGTGTGTTCAATCCACACTGGCCGCATCTTCATATACCTTTTGCCATTTTTTTATTTCCTATCCAGTTTTCACTTTTTGGGGACAATTTCTGCGCATTTGGTTGGGATTGGGTGCCAGTCACTGTTTACTCAATTGAGTCCTTGAGCACCGTTTGGCTCATTACCTTTGGTGCGTCACCCACCCATGTTCATCTCCAAAAGTTAATACACAATTAACTCATCACTGTCGACACATGGTTCAGGGGCACTGAATTAGGTTTACTGGCAATTGTTTCATGGAAGAACTCCTATTCGATTGACTTTACTACGTACCTTCTCCTCTTTGCTCTGCTGTGTAGGGGGTAAGGTCAAGACAATTTAGGTATGCGCGCGAAAGTGTCATTTTAGACACTATTAGCAGTCCTCGGCCGAGCATACGCACAACCTTAAAAGCCGGTGTTCATCTTTGTGTACCCGGTGCAGACGCCTTGGAGTCTGGGAGAACTTCTCCGAGTTGGAGCCAACCAGTTGCAAGTTTCTTCTGAACCTAACGTATGTATGTTGTGTATTCTCTGTTGCATGCAGTCCAGCTTGTGTGTAACTACCAGCCAAGTTTAAACAACATCAGTGTCACACAACAGGACCTGAATGAGGCACCTCGCTACGAAGCAGTCGACACACCATTGGCATTGCGTCAGAGATGCCAACATGAGTTCGCGGAAGAGTTCACCCTTTGTCATTCCCAAGAAGGTGTGAAATAATGAGGGGAGCTTCAAATTTCCGCCCACCGCCGTTCCCTCCTCCCCCGGGGTCCCCAAGAAGCGAGAGCGCCGAGCGGGCATCCCAACGCGGGGTTGCAAGCGGGCCGGCATTTAATAAGTTAAGATTCACAACGTCATTTAATTGCGTTCAGGGGGCCACGACATTCAACCGGCTATGGCCCGGACTCGCTTTCTAGCGAATAATCAATAATGGTGTACGGCAATTCAGAACAACAGCAAATAACCGCTCAATTACAATTGGGTCTTGCGGCAGACGGCCCGACGTCTTGTGAACGGGTGTCCATTCGCGGGAATACTCTTGAATAAGACTGAGAAGACCGTGGATTAGTTGGAGTTTTCCCCTCATTTTCATGTGCCCATCATGTACATCACCTCATGCCCCGGCTTCCAAGAGATCGAATGTAACCCTACGGCAATGTCAATGTCACCTGAGAGACCAACGCAGTCCGACATTTTGTTCCGGGACGATCTTCTCCCATTTCTCCAAACCGGAGGGGAGCAGCCGCCGCGATGTGGCCACAGTTCTCTAGCGGCATATATCCATGGTTACTTTTATGGGATGAACGCACAAAACATGTGGTCAACGAATACTACCTATACTGAATAATAATCACCAAACATGGATCTTGGGGAGGAGTGATCAATACCAAGCCGCTGGATACTACTACCGAACATCCCGACTCAAAAGTATGGAGAACGACTCAACTCTAAAGTTGCCCCCTTAATGTAGACGCACAGGGCCAAGACATGAAGGGGGCCAGTTGGCAATTTATACTATGGCAGCCACTGGGCCACGGAACCATGCATGTCCTTGCCGCGGAACATGAGATCACAGGGACATACCGAGCCCAATTCACGCAGATTGACCCTGCAGAAATGACGACCTCTCTCCTCTTCCCCATGTCCTCGGCAGCTTGGCTAGACCTCTCTGGTTTACTGAACGGTGTGGATCGTCACTGCCCCTCAAGCGGGGAGGGAAGCTCCCAAGAAGCTCATGAGCTTCAGGCCTCCGGGGACATATAAAGGCGAAGAACCCCAGCGGCACACACCTTCGCTTTCCTCACCATCCGTCTCACAGACCTGAACGCTCCTTTCTCAAAATGCATCTCCCCAAGATCGCATTCCTCGCCGCGGCGGCTTGCCTCGCCAGTGCGCAAAACTCCACGGGAGGCGGCAGCCCCGTCCGCACCCCAGAATGGAACGCAGCCTACGCCAAAGCAGAAGCCGCCATCGCCAAGCTCTCCCTCGACGAAAAGATTGGCATCGTCTCGGGTATCGGCTGGGGCAAGGGCCTCTGCGTCGGTAACACCTCGCCCGCGTCCTCCATCAACTACCCCTCGCTCTGTCTCCAGGACGGGCCCCTCGGCGTCCGCTACGCCAGCAGCGTGACGGCGTTCGTGCCCGGTATCCAGGCGGCCGCAACGTGGGACGTCGAGTTGATTCGGCAGAGGGGCGCGTTCAAAGCTGCTGAGGCGAGGGGCGTCGGTGTTCATGTTATGCTTGGTCCTGCGTGTGGTGCTTTGGGCAAAGTAGGTTCTTGGATCTCGTACCGTGGATTCAAAAGAACGTGGCTGACCACTGAATCTGAATAGACACCAAATGCCGGTAGAAACTGGGAGGGCTTCGGTCCAGACCCGTACCTCATGGGCATCGCAACCAGAGAGACGATCGAGGGCATGCAGTCTTCGGGCGTCCAAGCAACGGCAAAACACTACATTGTCAACGAGCAAGAACTCAACCGCGAGACAATCAGCAGCAACGTCGGCGACAGGGAGATGCACGAGCTCTACCTCTGGCCCTTTGCCGAGGCTGTCCACGCCAACGTCGCGTCAGTGATGTGCTCCTACAACAAGATCAACGGCACCTGGGCCTGCGAGAACGACGCCGTCATGACCAAGCTCCTCAAAGAAGAGCTGGGTTTCCCCGGATACGTCATGACGGATTGGTACGCCACCACGGGCACCGTCAGCGGCGCCGAGGCCGGACTGGACATGATGATGCCGGGCGCCAACTACAACAACGACCCCAGCTCCGTGTGGTGGGGCCCGCAGCTCAAGACGGTCGTGGAGAACGGCACCGTCTCGCTGACCACCATCGAGGATAAAGTCCGCCGCATCCTCGCGGCGTGGTACCTCCTCGGCCAGGATCAGGGCGAGTACCCGCCCGTCAACCTCGCGGCCAACGTCCAGGGCACGCACAAGGACAACGTGCGCGCCACGGCGCGGGACGGCATCGTGCTGCTCAAGAACGATGGCGCCATCCTCCCGCTCAAGGCGCCGAAGAAGATCGCTGTCATCGGCTCCTCGACCGTGAATAACCCGGCGGGTATCAACGCCTGCTACGACCGCAGCTGTAACAACGGCACACTCGGCATGGGATGGGGCTCCGGAACGGTAGACTACCCCTATCTTGTAGCACCGCTCGACGCGATCCGGGAGCGGGCGCAGCAGGACGGCACAGAGGTATCCGCCAGCAGCACCGACGACGCGCAGCAGGGCGCTACCGCGGCCGCTGGCGCCGACGCGGCGTTTGTCTTCATCACGTCGGACTCGGGCGAGGGTTACATCACCGTCGACGGCAACATTGGCGACCGCAACACGCTGGACCCGTGGCACAACGGCAACGAGCTCGTCAAGGCCGCGGCGGCGGTCAACGATAACGTCGTGGTCGTGGTGCACAGCGTCGGGCCCATCATTCTCGAGACGATCCTCGCGCAGCCCGGCGTCAAGGCCGTCGTGTGGGCTGGGCTCGGGTCGCAGGAGACTGGCAATGCGCTGGTTGATATCCTCTGGGGCGCGACGAACCCCAACGGAAAGCTGCCGTATACGATTGGCAAGAGTGTCGCCGACTACGGCACTGCGGTGTCCAAGACGCTCGAGGACAACTTTGCCGAGGGCATCTTTATCGACTATCGCCACTTTGACCGGGCTGGCATCGAGCCGCGGTACGAGTTTGGTTTCGGACTGTGTAAGTGCTTGCTTTGATGGTTTTTGGTCTTTCACTTGAAAGTCATGCTAATAAAATATGCAGCATACACAAACTTTACCTATTCCGACATCAGCGTCACATCCACAGCTACATCCGGCCCGGCCGTCGGCCAAGTGGTTCCCGGTGGCCGCGCCGATCTCTTCGAGGTCGTTGCCACCGTAACGGCGACCATCAAGAACACGGGATCCATCGCCGGCGCCGAGATCGCGCAGCTGTACCTCACCCTCCCGGCCGGCGCACCCCTGTCTCCGCCGAAGCAGCTCCGCGGGTTCGAGAAGTTGAGGCTCGGCGAGGGCGAATCAGCAGTAGCGACGTTCAACCTGAGGAGGAAAGACCTGAGCTATTGGGATGTCGCAAGCCAGAACTGGGTTGTGCCGGCGGGTACGTTTACCGTCAAGGTTGGAGCGTCGAGCAGAAACCTGGCGTTGGAGGGAAGCCTGGTCGTGTCCTAGAATCCGTGTAGGTCTATAGCATATTGAACGATGCAATGAGATGATAATGTTGCAACAAAAACTCCAGTACCTTAAAAATTGAGGCCCGGCCGGCGGGATGTTCACGTGAGGCGTAATGAGGTTCCAAGTCTACTGACATACTGGGCGCAGTTCAATCCACGTCGGGCCGGGTGACACGGGAATAGTGGCTTGGCGGAAGCGAACATGCGGCGGAGCGGTCGAGTTTCCGCCACGGCAGTGGGCTCTCGCCGTCTCGCGTTCGGGAATGTGGGCGAAGTCTCCGAGATGCCGATGTGTGGACTGTGGCGCGGGTTCAGACTTTAGAGTCCCATCCTTGCTCCAAGCTCCAGCGCGCCGCGAGTGAGGCTCGGGCATCTTTTCAAGAACCTAGAAAATGTTTCGACATGTTCTAGAAGAAAGCGGGGTGGGCCTCAATCTGGGCAGATTAGGATGTTACTGGGCTCATGCTTCTCATGAGTCGTCGACGAACAGGCGAACCTTGCTGCTATGGAGCCGTGTCTGCCGTCTTGGCTGCTAGATAGAGTACGGCCAGTCTACAGAGAGTTATAGTGTGAAGCTGTTAAAGCCGTGGAGAAGCACGAGGACCGGAAATAATAAGGTATTGCATTCAAAACATGATGTGATCTGAAGATTTCCCAAAACAAAAGTGACTCAGGGCTGATTTGCGTCTGCGAGGCAGTGGGCGCGGTCTGAGGTGTCTGTGAGGCTGAGCTGGGATGAAGGTTATCCCCACGTAAGTTTTGTGCCTGGGGATAATCTCATGTCAAGATGCGATTGTAGCCGAGGGTGCAGCGGAGGTGAAGTGCGAGGTAGACGGAAGTTGACGAGACCGATTGCGGAGGCACTTGAAGCCTCGCGGAGCCTCAAAATGACGTTGTTGTTGAAGACGACTGTTGTGAAATGTAGTCTATAGAGCAGAGAGAGGCGGTGGTTGACGATGGTAAAGGTGAGGACGCAATCGCGGTGGCTCTCCGGACTCGCCGACTGGGACCCCTAACGCCGAAGACCCGAAGCACGGGACGGAGGGTGACATGGTCCATCCCGAAAGAGAAAGTGGAGCCATCTGGTGGGGCCTAGCGCACCGCCTCCCCCGAACTCACCTTTACTTTTCACTCTCACTTTCACTCTCACTCTCAGGCTCACTTTCAGTCCTCAGTCCTGATTTTCAGTGCTCACCTTCACACTCATCCTGCCCTATCGACTGTTAGACCCCAGCCGGCAATCTCGCATCTCCCCCGCCGACTTCGCCCAGCACCGATTCGATATTCTTAGCATGCGCCTTGTGGGAATCTGCCGTGCATTCGCAATCTGCCGCCTGCAGGTCCGGTAATCCACAACCCGCGAATAAGCAAAAATTAAGGTGTGTTTGCAGATGGAACGCTGCCTTGCGTCTCTTCCCGTCTGTACCTGTATATCCGAACAAAACAGACTGAGAGTAAGGTCAAGGCACAAGGCATGATAATGTCAGGGCAAACAATGACGAGCATACATCCTTCTCTCACATCAGACGTTCCGTCCCACACAGATATACCCCATACTCTGTACAGAGATACATCTCTGCAGAACGTGGTGCACAAGTACATTCCATGAGAATCCCGTGACGGTACCCAAAGACTCGGCATAATGACCATCTGTCTCGCCTACTAGCGCCGCCAGACGATACAGCCAAGGTACAAACACATCAAACGCGTGTCGAATCATCTCCCGCGGAGAAGAATGACCTTGCCATCGTGAATTACGTGTAATATCAACCCTTTGGGCGCTGAGCCCCGGGACCATGTGGAGTGTCCGTGAAGGGATGGACGCGGGAGCGAGTGTGTACTGCGTAGTGTGTAAGGTACCTCTTGAATGTGAAGTGACACCAAAAAGAGGGGCCGCCGCCTTACGCAATTCCCTACCTACCACCACATCCAAGCCCGAAAACTCCGCCCCAGCGCGACCTTGCGCCGCTCCCGGGATCCATCCTCGTCGCGAAGCTTAGTTTTCTCTCCAAGTCACAGTCATGCCTTGATCACTCCCCCCAGCTTGGACTGGTTCCCCTGTGAACCTGTTCAGACGACCGGTTTACTTAAGGCTGGTGTCCCCCAGTCTCCTTTTCCGTTTATTTTCATTAAAATCTTGCTTATCAACGAACTCGCCACTTATACCCAAACCTCGAGAAGCGAACACAAAACCACTTACACACCTTCACCACAACATCACCAAACACAACTAAGCAACAAGCACAAATGTCAGCACAAGACTACTACGGCGGCACCCGCCAAAACACCCACACACCAGGCTCCTCTTCCCGCCACCTCTCCGCAGGCCCCCTCATAGACAGCGCAGGCTACCGCCCCCGCTCCGCAAACTCAGAACGCCCTCACTCCTCCTTCTCCTCTCTCGGCCTCCCGGGCTCCTCCTCCCACCACCGCTCCCGATCCACCGGCCCACCAGGCTACGACGCCCAACTCGGCACCGGCCAAGAAGGCGAACGCGGCCTCATCTCCACCATCGGCGGCGGCGCGGCGGGAGGGTACGCGGGAAAGAAGTTCCTCGGGGGCAAGCTCGGCGCCGTGGCGGGTGCTCTGGGCGGCGCCGTGGTCGCGAACAAGTTGGAGCATAGGCTGAGTGGGAGCCATCACTCCAGCAGCCACAGTCATGGACACCACGGGCATCACGGACACCACCACCCGCCGCCTCCTCCGCCCCCGCCTCCCCATCACTACGGAGGTCATCACCACCACCACCACGGCGGACCTCCCCCGCCACCCTACGGAGGCCACCACTACGGCCCGCCGCACCATGGTCCCCCGCACCACGGCGGAAGCCACCACTCTTCCGGTGGCTTCGGCGGTCTGGTCGGTTCGTTGATGGGACGTGAGAAGCATGGACACCACGGCGGGCCTCCTCATCACGGGGGTGGTCACCACGGTCACCACGGACATCATGGTCACCACGGAGGCTGGTAGAGAGACTCAGATGGATTCATGACTATTTGATTATGACTGGCGTTTTTTGGGTGGGGGGGTTTTTACTCGTAATGATGTTACTGTCTACTACTATATACCTGCACGGCTACTGCATTAGAGAGAAGTAAGAGGTGGACGTTTTGACATGGGAATATTCAGGGAAACCGATATCGATGGCCTCGCTGGCCTACTCAGATACCTTTAGGCGTCTCACGACGCGTGTAAATCAAACTTGTACAAACCAATAATTTGCTTTCATTTTGCACGGTGACCAAAGAGTCACTATCCTATGCGTCTGTGATGCTACTCGTGGCCTCAGCCATGCAATGCATATAATAATACCCTGAAAAGAGAAACTCCAAGATTCAAAACTCCGTCAGAGGTGCAGGGCCCCCTTATGCTCCCCAAATGAAGCCCCCTCCCTGGTGTGGAAGACGGGCAAAAAAAGTCAACTAAATACCCGTGTAATACTGAGAACCCGGCCTCGGGCGAACAGTATCCAACGAGCAGGTGTATATATGTGTCCCAAAGAAAGCAAAAAAGAAAGTCGTCATCATCGTCGCGTTTCTTCCGGGAACCTTGCAACCTCGGTTCTTCCGGCGCCGAAACACGTATGTATATGCAATCCAAACAAAAGCAATGCAGATCCCCCGGGTGATCATCCATGCGAAGAAAACAAAAAATAACAGGACAACACACGGCACTCATACTCCTACGGCCCCTTCTGGCCGATTCCTCCCTGGAATCTGGATTTCGCCGTCATCGTCGTCAGAGCTGTCGCCCGCTTGCGCTGCTTGATCAATCATCCGCTCAATGTCCGCGTCCGCTAAGCGAGGCCGTGGTCGTGAGGTGCTCCCAAGGGCCGCTGGTAATGACAGTTGTGGACGCAGCGTGCTGCCAATGGTCCCTCCGGAGAAGCTGGCACTTCCGTTGATTCGCCTCCTCATCGGCCCTCGTGATTGAGGTGAGTCCATGTCAATGTCCATGTCGCTCACGGCCGTCATGCCTCCGGGGCTCTTCTCAAAACCCACCCGTTTCTGCGGTAAGGGACGTTGCGAGGGCAGGCTTTTACGGGGTTGTGAGCTGGGCAGAGCATGGCGACCAGGCAGGTTTGAGGCTGCTGATGACGAGTAGTTGTGCTTCATGTTGGCTGAGTTTCCGGGACTACTCATGAAGAGTAGTGATTCGATGGCGTCCTGCTCTCTAACGTTTTGATGAGGTGAGAAGAGGATCGGGTCGATGAGTGGAGTCCGGCCTAACCTCTGATTTGGCGTCGCATTATTGTTTGGTTGTGAAGGCGTATGCGGTGACGCGCTGTGTGAGTGGGAGAGAAGAGTCGGAGTGTAGCGAGGGTTTGAATTACGGCGGGGATTGTGACCTCCCATTGGCCTTGACGGTTGGATCGGAGCAGGCGGTGCAAGTGTAGGGACGTTTGGATTCTGGACGGGAGCGGGAGGAGAGGCAGAGGTATGCGTGGATCTTTGGCCCTCCTTCCAGAAGGACTCGTATGTTGCAGGGCTGGGGCCGGAGCTTGCTGTGGTAGCAGCGCTCACGGGTTGATAACGGGCCATGTTGGCGCGAGGACTTGCAGACAGCTCTTGACGGCCGTGCAAGGTAGAATGGCTCGAGGTGGGCGAGGCGGCCTGGGAAGCCATGGATTCGACCTCATCAATGGAATGTGATTGCCAGCCGTGGTTTACCTTGAGCATTGCATACGAGAGGCGCGTCTTGAGGTCGCTGGACCACTAAACATACTGGGTCAGCCATGATATCTATGTTCTAGTGTCGCGTGCCGACTTACATCACCGATACTGCTGGCTGTAGTAGAGGCCATGCTGACGGTGCTCGTGTTCCTCGAATGGCCCATTCGAACGGGAGAGGTGTTTTCCTTGAGGGCACCGTCGGCCATTCGCTTCCGGGCAGTTGCCATTACATTGTCCTCGGCCAACTTGTCCTGGGCGGCAGCAATATGTGACAACTGAAGTAATTGCGACTCTTGGCTGGAATCGTGACCGTTGAGGCTTCCTCCGGGCATGTCACCCTGACTGGCGGGCGGCGTGAAGACGTTGGCGGGTTCGGCAGACAGGCTCGAGGTCTGCGAGTCAGAGGAGGGGAGCGGTCGCTGGTGGGTGGATGGAGTAACCTGAGAAGGTACGAAGGATGCAGCGATTGAAGTGGTCTTGAGAGGTTGGTGATCGGCTATGCGAGGAAGGTGATTTGATGTTGTGAAGGATTGCGAGGGCTGCTGGTAGTTGGGCTGGGGTTGTTGGCCTTGTGCGTGAAGGTGAGCGTGGGCGTGGCTGTGGAGGTTGTGGTGGTGATTCGCAGTCGCGTCGGCCAAGGAAGATGCGGCTTTGTCGTTGGGGAGCGCGTCGGAGAAGGCGACGGCCTGGGGTCGGGTCAAGGGCTGCAGAGCACGACGAGCGGCTTTATCCGGTAGCAATCCCGTGTCTTGAAGGGTCGCGGGAGAGTGGATTTTGAAATGTTGTCGGTCGGATTCGTGTATGTGGCCCAGCCGGGGCGGGATGGAGGCAGAGTCCATGGCGGACAGACTGGTGATGCGCCGGACTGAAGTGTGATGGTGGAGGCTTCGAGAGGCGGACGGATGCAGGGACCGAGTAGGTTGAAGGGTGTATTCAAACACCGATAAGGACGATATACGGCAACGAGGCCGGCGAGAGGAGAGGAGAGGGAGATTTGGTGGTCGGGGGTGTAGGAGTGACCGAGGTGACGGGTGAGGGTTGCGACGAGGATCGGGTGTGCGGTGTGGTGGAGGAACAGTGCGGTGCAGTCGAGTGTGGTGGTGGTGGTGGTGTTGGTGGTGGGCTGTGGTCCAGTTTGCGTAGGTAGGTGAGGTACGCGGACGACACTAGACGGGTCACACAGGCGGTGATGTCCGCTGTCGAGGCATCTGCTAACGGTCGCGGGCACCTAATACCGTAGTTAGACGATAGGTAATTAGCTGGGGGGCAATTGATTGACGGGCGGGGGGGATGGAAGACGGGACGGGGAGCCTGAGGGGAGCAAAAGGAGCGATAACTGGGCTGGGGTGGTGGTGGAGGTGGTGGAGGAGGAAAAGGGCGGTTTACGCGGTCTGCGTCGCGTTATTTTCGCCCACCTGGCTTCCCTTCCCGTCGGTTGTTCTCTTTCACAATGAAAAGTCCCCGTATGTTTTTTTTTCTGCCCAGGTGTGTCCCGTCTGATGTGTGGGGGGTGTGTGTGTTTCCATGTATTGTTGACTCTTGTTCTCGTTGTTCTGGCACTTGGGGAAGAAACTCCAGTGTCTCTCGGCTGTGTCTTGCAGCGGCTTCTCCACTGTAACAATGGCGAATTCCCCCCTCCCAGTCGTCCTAACCTAACGCTCTTGGGGTTCGTTTCGCTAAACAGACGGGGACCCCAGTTCGGTGGTCACGCAAGAGGATGCGAACAGTGAATACTAAGGTATACTCAAAAAACAAAAGATGATGAAGACGAAAGAAAAAAAAAATGAATGTGTGTGATGCAATGGTCGCTAATGTCAGAATTCAGCAGTCAGTAAGGCAGGCAGGTACCTGGTGCCAGTCGAGGCTGCTCCTGCCAGAAAAAGAGACACCCCGACCGAGGCGACGTGGACGGCGGTGGCGGCAAAACTCGAGCGACTGCGACACGCCCGGCTTCACGCTCGGCCTGACTCAGCAGGTCAAAGACACGAAGTCACCTGACGTTGTACCAAAGTACATTCCACCATCACCACCACGACGGCACCACCTCCCCAAGGTAGGTAGGTATCCCGGTACCTCACCACCACACTTCCCTGAATATCTGCACCCATCTTCTACTCCGTACACAATGATTGCTCTTCATCAAAGACCGACCTTCTGTTCCGGGCCTCTTATTTGTCTGTGATTGGGTCATTGAACGGAGACCCCTGAAGCTGAAGTGTTGCGGCCCAAGCCTAAATGTGAACCGAGCATACCCATCTCCATCTCTGAATAAGGTAAATTTAGTAAGGTAGGTATCCGTTATCTAAGTCTCATATAAGATGCCCCCGATCATGCCTTACATGCAAACACCCGAGTGTACCTCCGTCACCGCTACACAATCCTTTGTCAAAATCCATCAACTCCCCGAGGAATGCTTGCTCATGTGTTCATGTCTCATCTATAAGAGACTCTAACCCAATCATCCAGTTTACCGCATGTTGAGGGTCCTCCAATACTCTCCACTCCCATACACGACAAGCCATTGAACCGTGATCTCAACCGCACGCTGGCTCATCACCCGTCGCCGAGTATCCATGCGCCCCGCCATCTAAAATCACCGCTTCGTTGTCCCCAAAGTCATCCTGTACCCTCCTCCACTGCGTCTTTCTGTCCTTGCGGCCCTCCAGCTGCGCTCCCTTTCCCTTGGCATCCCACACCGGTTTGATCAGTCCTCCCAGTAAAGGGTTCTGACTAAAGGCTCCACCGCCGCCAGCACCACCCTGTCCACCCTGCCGTTGACTGGTGAGGCTGTAGTTCTCGTCTTCGACTTCGTCCATAACAATATCCTCTTCGTCCGGCGTCGTCGGCCGCTCCACAGCCGCCATCTTCCTGACTACCTTGCCACCCACCACGTCAATGCTGACCACCTGCCGCCGCTTCTCATACTCGGGCTTCGCATTCCACTCAATCTCGCGGAGAATCTTCTGCTGCCTCTTGAGCTCCCTGGCCCGCTCCTCGGGCGTCGACCAGATATTGCCTCCGCTTCCGGCCATGGCCCCGCTAACATCAAAGTCCGCTGCCTCGTCTCTGACCGTCGTTCGCCGCGCATTCTGGGCCTGGAAGTTCAATAGCTTGTCCCGGTGCTCCTTGGCCTTGGCCTCCGCCTCGGACATCTTGTTCTGGCTGAATGGCGCCGGCTTCTTGCTGACCTCGGCACGCTTGTGAGCATCTCTATCCGCAGCCATGCGCTCCTTTCCTCGCTCGGCCTTGAGCTCCCTGATCATTCCTTGTACATCCTCCGACGACAGCAGAGGCGTGCCGCAGAATGTGCATGGCCCAAGGCCCTCCTTGACGCAGATGACCTTGCCGCACGATTGACAGTTGGGTGCCGCCGTCTGCAGTGGGTGCCGGGTCGCCACGCAATTGCACCTCCTCGTTTTCGGGTCGTCACCCATTGTCGGGTTCGTCGTTAGCTCTAAAGATCTAATAGCCGCGTCCAAATCGTTGAGGGCCGTCGATGCACCTGCCATTGGCGTGCCTCCGGCAATCGATATCTTTGTAGGTTTCGTCGTAGGCTTGGGTGTAGAGGATCGTGATACGGGGTTCGACTTGGGCTTGGCCTTGACGTCGGATATCAGGTAGCCCCCGGCCGTTCTTTGCTGCTGCGGGGGAGGAGTAGCACTCTTTGGTGGCTGCTTAGCACCCGACGACGGGGCCCCAAGTTGCGGGAAGGCAGTGCTGATGCTGTTGCTGCCGCTGCTCTCCGCCGCCGGAGCTGGCTTCTTCCCTCCATACCACTCATCCTCCTGTGACTTCTTATTGTAGCTTACTCCCGGGGGAGTTGCAGCGTCGATTTGTCTTGCGGCCGGTGTATGTATGTTTGCCTTCTTCTTCTTGGGTCCCCGTGACGTCTTTGGAGCAGGCTCCGGGGCACTTGAGCTGGTCGAACTGGATTGCGGCGCTGGGGCTGGGGTCTTTTTCTCTTGTCGTCGTGAATTGAAGGAGGAGATGAATTCGACGGCCTGCGGTGAATCGCCCAGTAAGTCGTTGAAGTGGTTTGCGGCTTCGGATTTCGACAGCGTGTTTGCGTAGTCGAGCATCTGCTTCAGCTCGTCCTCAGGGAGAGGCAGCAGGCGGGAGAGCTGCGCCAGAGACATGTTGGGAGCTGATGTCTCTTTGTGAGTGTATCTATGTCGAGATAGGATCGGTATTTGGGATCGTGGTGGAAATTGCTAGAACAAGGGAATGGTGTAGTTGTGAAGCCCTCGCAGCAGTTGAGAGTTGAGAATGATGATGAAATTGACAAAAGTGGCGGGGTCTTTCTTTAGCTGATGTTCCTGGAAGCTAGCGCCACAGCTCCCCGCGACTGTCAAAGTTAGGGTGGGGGCAGCGCTGTGGCCGGCCGGCAACCCCCGCTGCCTGTCACCGAAGAGTCACTCGGCATGCTGAGAACATTTCTCACTCTGATGATGAGATGGAGGGTTTGAATATTAGCTGCATATCATCTCCTAATGTGATTATTATAGATTATCCTGCTCAGTGATCCGAATGCCATGAAATTCACATTCGAAAATTCTGATGTCGTCTGAAAAGGATAACCCATTTATCGAAGCTTACTTGTGGAAAGCATCCAATCTTGCGTATAAGAATAACCATTGGGAGCTGACTAAGTCAATTCCAGACTCGAAGCTATAGGCAAAAACACAATGAGAGAATCTCATCAGGCTATCGTTATTTTGCCAGTTTGCTTACATTTGGATTCCGTCGTGTGATACTGTACAACTTGGCACAATTGAAGGGGCCTTCCGTCCAACCCAAAGAATGTCTCCTGGTGAACCATACTTACTGTCTATCTCACGTGTTGAAGAGGAAATTGAGATGTGTAGACTTTCTTTGTATGGTCTATTATCATAGGTTACGGCAGTTCAAAACATAAGGTCATCGGATGTCACAGACCGGGAGGTGCCAGTCGGAGCCGGGTGGAAGCCGGCTATATGGCGCGGGCCGTACGGAGTACGACAAGACTGGCGGGTCATGAGGTCATGAGTCGGTGCCGGTTGCGGTGTTTTCAGAGTTTCTAAGCAACTTTTCGCCGTCGCAGAAATGAAAGCCAACATGCGCACCAGTGAGATGGCGTGTTCTGGCTTCCCCAACTGTACCGAGTGTGCATAGGTAGTGTATGGAGTACCACCTCGGTATGCTTCGTGGGTAGAGCCAGGGAAGACATGCATATGTCGAGTAAGGCTGTCTGAGAAGATGTTACATGAAGCAAGGCGGTTCTCATGGGCAGTGTAACATGTTCTCCGACGGATGGTAGGTAGGGGATCCCAGGGATGCGGGACCGAGGGTGAGGCCATTCTGCGTAGATCCCGTCCACCCATTGTGTCCGTTGGTAGGCTTCCATAGAATGTAGACAATAGTGGTAGTTGAGAAGGAATACACTTCAGCAGGCTTTACCGTAACCTCGGGTCGAGGGATGTAGGTATTGATGCGGGATACATCATCTATCATATACACTACGACAGATGGGTTACAGCAAGGTAATGATAGGGTAGATAAGCATGTGCCATGGTGAGACTGTCCGTCCATCCATCCGAGGGCGTCTAACGGGTGCGGCAGAGTCGACAGCGTCTCTCGTTCCGGGGTTGAGTGGTAGCAGTTGAATCGGAAGTGGATGGTCGGGGACCAAGCTCGGCGATGGGAAGCTGAGAAGGAAGAAAAGCAAGGGGAAAAAAGATGCTACCCTACAGAACGCACCGCAGTGCCGCAAAGATGTGTGGAGTACGTATCCTCTCCGGCGTTTCCCCGTAGTCTTCCGGGTGGCCGTGACGCTATACCTGAATTGGAATTGGCGTGGGGTTTCTTTCCTGCTTGTTTTTTTTGGCTGGCGGTCGCATCGTGATCCATCACTCGCACCTTGTAACCTCAGGAAAGCAAGTCTCAGTCAGTCAGCAGTGCAGCGCAATGTGTTCTAACAAGTAACCTGGGAATGGAGGAAAGCGAGAAATGGAACCTGAGGTGCTGACAAGGTGTGGAAAGAAAGGCCGGGAATGACGGGGGGAAAACAGTGGAGGGTGGGCCCTTTCTGAAGCCTTTCACCCACTCGCAGGGCCGCATCCTGCCATTTCCGGGCCCCCGTCAATCCACTGTCTGTGGCTCCCGTGTGGTGTGTGTGCTCTGTCTGTTGAGTGTCCTGTTGTCCTCCGCTGCTGCGCTGTTGCTGTGTGAGAGGTGTGTGCCAACTTATTTCGCGCGCCTCATAAATTTTTACACCTCTGCTCTTTTTTTCTTCCCTCATCCATCTCAACTGTGTACCATCTACCTACTACACATCCCCCCCCCCCCCCCCCCCCCCCCCC
>JFBX01000255.1:304413-340718 GCA_001563135.1 Colletotrichum simmondsii
GCTTGTTCGCAGGGGGCTTACCTTGTCGCGGATGATTTTGCAGATTTCGGCAGAGCCGGCGTTGGCGACAGGAATGATCTTGACGAGCTCGGCCTCATCAATTGACTTGGCGCGGGTGGCAGTAAAGGTAGCTTGGAGGTTGACACTCCAGTGAGTGCTCAGCCAGGCGAGGGACTGAAGGGTGACGATGGAGCCGATCCACACAAAGGTCCATTCCTCGGATGCGATGTGCTTCTCGTAGAGCTCGGCGGTAAGGTAGTAGCGGAGGAAGATGGGCCAGATGATGGCAAAGGGCCAGACGTAGGCGTGGAAGTATGTCGGTAAAGGCTTCCACAGCTCGGCCACCTTGATCTGGGGGTTGTCCACGAGGGGCGCCATGGTGGGCGATTGCGCGCGATATCGTGGATCAAGCGACAGAACGGCGGACAAAATGAAAGAGGGCGGGTTGTTTGTCGGATGATGCTATGTCCCTTGTTGCATCGACAGTGGTTCTCCTGGTTGATGCAGATGGAGCACAACAAAGAGATGTTGCGATGTGAAAATGTAAAGGTAGCAAAGGAAAGGTCGAGGTGACCCGTGGCAGAATCAGGGCACTGGTGGTACTGCTGCTACTACTTCCTTACTGTGGGGTCTCGCGTCGTTGGCGGCGGAGAAGTGAGCGGCGGAAAGCAGAATCCAGCCGAAGGCGACGGATGTCAAAAAAAAGCCAGATGGTGGTTATCTGTCACTTTTTTTTTTCGCGATGGCGAATTGGGAAGCTGGTACCTGGAGAAGGCCACTCACAGGCCTCAAAGCTGAGGGAACAGGGGCCTCTTCTGGCTCTTTTGGCCTGATGTGGCCACTCATCCTTTGTTTTCAGTGGCTCATGGGGTACGTAGCGTGCGTGGACACTGCTACCTAGGTAAGGTACCTACCTACATAGTATGTAGTAAGGTCTCTCTGCCTTACCTAAGCTATCCGGGCAATCCCAGGCCCCCTTAACCTTAGATTTCCGCCGTGATGGATTTCTCACATCCCATCCAAACGTGGCAGGTTGATCCGTGCCGTCCCTCTTTTTCCCCGCCGTTCAACTCCGCCGAGAGGCCCCGCGATAGAGGACCCCGATACTCCGTTGCTTCCCGTCCGATACAGTACAGCTTACCTAACCTTACCTTACATCACTTCATGCAACGAACATGCAACGAACACACTGTAATTGGCATCTTGTTTTATTTGGTATGAGGCTGACCCTCAAATACAGAAAAGTAAGGAAATGGTTGTGTCGTGGTATATCATCCGCGGAAATCGTCGTCTTGGTGTCCATGTTGCGCCAAGCCAATAAAGCATCCCTTCTCCCTTCTACTGTGGTATGCAATCAATATCCAGCACCCGAAAGGCAATGATCCTTTCTAGGTATCCGCAAACTCCTCCATCATATCTCATTCTTCAATATTCAGAAATCCCAGCAATCACACTTCGTCGGTTGCCTCGTCCAGAAGGCCAATCCTCGTAAGTGGCTTGCTGAGACGGCTTTGGTGGCTTAATGTAGTCCGAGATTCTCTTCGACACGCTCCCCTGGTGTCGAAGTCCCCTTTTCCCATCTGCACCTACACTAGCGCTGTGCGAGAGACTCGGCTTGCGTGGCGCCTCCCCGTAGAAGCTTGACGAGATCAGGTTGCGCTCGTCGTCTGCCGCGCCAAACGACATCATGCTTGCACGCTTGCCGGCCCCCGTCGAGTACTGCGCGCTGCTTCTCTTGTTGTTGCGTTGCGCAGCAGGAGCAGTAGCATCCGCTTGTTGTGTCGTGCTCCAGGGGTTGTCGCTGTACCCGTAATGTCCCGAACGCCGTGCGAGGTTTCGCCACATTTGGGCGTGATATTCGCGTTCGGCAATCTCTGCCTCTGCCACGAAACGTTCGTAATCCGTCAGTTCGCGGCTACCACTCTCTTGAGATGGAGTCTCTTGTCGGGATTGCGGGCGAGTGTGAGACGAGGTGGGCCGTGGCGGTGCTGATGGTGGCGCCTGCTGCTGCTCTGGCTGGCTTGGCGGGTCAAATGGCGCTTCCATCTCGACGGGAGAAATTGACTTTGGCGGCGTGAGGTCTCTGGCGTATGGGTCGGATACAAGATTGAAGCTGTGACGTTTGGATGATAATGGACGAGAGTGAGGTCTTGCTGGACCCTTGCCGTTCGCCGACGACGTATTTGAAGCATTTTGCAACAGGCTGTGCTGCTGCTGCCAGGGGTCGGCCGCGACCGGTTCCCTGGTGGTTACCACTTCAATTTCGCTGCTCTTGACAATCTCGAGACGCCGGTGCAGTTCGTGGGGAGGCGGCGCCTCGTACTTGGACAGCGACATGTCCCGTGACCTGCGCTTCTCGGCAGTCTCTGCGGATGGCGTCCGTTGCCTGTGGAGAGGCTGCTCCGGCTCATTCACCCTGGAGGAGGCGGCCGTTATTGTGGCCAGTGCTTGAGCGCCGTTGTCCGGGTCGCTACCAAAGGAAAAGCTATGGCGATTGTGGCGCGACGTATTTGTGTAAGTCGTACGCGAAAAGTCAGCCGCGGCGTGTTTAGGAACATAGGCCGTTCGCGGCGCCGATGCTGTTGCCGGTGTCTCGGTGCTGGTCACGTTGTCCTCTCCAAAATCATTGGCGCCGGATCTTGACCAGAATCTTTTCCCGAAACTTGCTTTGGATCGCGACTTGAGCTGCGTCGCCGTATCAGAACTCGAGGTCTGCATGGTTGACTGCTGTCGGGGAGGCGACTTGGGCTTGGGTGAGTTGGCGGCGCTGGCAGTCTGAGTCGCATGCGTAGGTGCTTGCTGTGGTAGTGTGACTGGACGTAGGAATCGGGGCACTGCGGACTTCAAAGAGCCTCTTCGCGCATCCAAGACAGTCTCACTTTCGGCAGGTGTTGGATGCGACGGGTTCAACATGAGCGGATTCATGAGCAGAGGCCGTGTCTGCGTCTCACGCTGCTCCGTGGCCCGTTGCTGGTCGAAGCCCTGGGACGAACTTGTATTATCGCTCCCGGCGGATATCGACGTCTTCTTATTCTGAGCGTCCTTGTCCTTGGAAACCAATCGTCGTCGCATAAGGCGGTTCAGCAACCCTGTCTCGTCTGCCGAAGGTGCAGCAGTCAATGACGGTGAGGTACCAGTACCAAGATTTTGCGCCGCTGCCGGTACTGGACCCGTGGCAGTCGCGGGTCGGCTTGTTGCTGGCGGCAGCTGCAGCTGCGAGTTTTCGTCAAGCCCTGGCAGCGGTGCAACAAGACGACCGTTGTCAGTGTAACCTTGAGTCTGAATGTGGGCGACAGGGGGGGCTGGCGATGCCCGAAGCGTGTTCTGGGGATTGTGGAGTTGGAGACGATGGCGCATCGGGGGTTGCATCGGCATGGGTCTCTGCGTTTGCTGCTGCTGTCGGGATGGCGGCGGTGTCGGATCTACCTGTGTCTGCTGATGCTGATGTTGCACCGGCACAGCTCTCTTGTCAACTTGCCGGGTGGTGATGTGTCGACTGAGAAAGCGATTGAGCTTGCTCTTGACCCCTGTGGCAGGCTGATTTGGAAGGGGGCTTGCGTGAGAGGAATGATCCTGATCCTCCTCGACCGCTGAGTGCTGCTGCACCGCCTGGGAAGCGGGGTGGGAATAAGAAGGCGATGCTCCGAAAGAAGAGCTTGTTGGTGCTATCATGGACGTCGGCCTCCGTTTTGGTCGAGACGCAGAAGTAGGAGCGGCATCCGTCTTTTTGATCAGTTTCGACAAGCGGCGGGATTTGCTTGCTGATGTGTCTACTTGCTCCGAGTTTTGCTCCCTGTCTTGCCTCTCGCCCTGTGATGTCTCTGGTTGATCTTCCAGGGTCACCGATATGGCTGCGTCTGGCCGCCAGCTCCACCGATTCTTGGTCAAACGGCGCGATGAGACACTGGTAGCGCCGCCACCCTGCAGGTTTTGGTCGTTTGGGACGTCTACCTCGCACGAAATGGGCTTATCGGGAGAACGTGCTAATGGCTGAGAGCTGCTCACCGCATCCCCTCGAATTGAACTTCTTCGTGGCCCCGCCGACCATGACCATCGATTAGGATTGACCATTTTTTATAGTAAAGCGGCTGGCCGCCGTGGGCTCCGTTCGTCTTGGATTTGAAAATCAGTGTCAGGCTGCCAGTTCGACTGAGGCGTCCAATCCCATGCAGAGGTGGACCACCCAAAAGCGTATCAGCTCAACGCAAGGAGCAATATTCCCAGAGTTGGTGTGGTGGGTGGCCGATCCGAGAATACGTCTGGCCGGAGCAGCAATTGGGGCCCAATCGGCAAAGCGAAAACAAAATGCTCGAAAAGCGAAACAACGAATCAGAAGGACGATGAGGAGTGTCAGCAACGAACTGGCAAGCCGAGATGGATCGATTGAGATGTAGAAACCAAAAGTGGACAGCTGTGTTCCCAAGGCGGACGAGGGTAGAGATATGACTGCGGACGAAGGCCTACAAGTCCAGAAATAGCGAGGCTCTGGAAGAACCCTGAGGCGTTCGTGCGGGCGAGCCTATGACTTTGAAGTGGTGGGCACTTCTTCCAACTCGACAAGTACTCTTCAAGTACCCATCCTGTCCATCATGTAAGTCGTTCGCCTCTCCGTGGTCTTCCGCATCTTCCGTAGCCCCAGATTTTGGTATGCACCGAAACATCCCCCCTGCAGGCAGAGCAACTCTGTCGATACTTCAGAATGCAAAACAATCCAGAATACGGCGCTTGTTAACTGAACGACAAAGGGAAAACAAGCCCCGTGTTGCTTAAGCTTTGACAAGATGTTTGAAGCGGCAGCAAGAGGAAAATCCGATCAGCCAGACGGGTCTCCTGAAGCGTCCAGGCGTGGGGGTTTTGGTACCATGTGTGGCAGAGAAGAGGGAGACTAAGGTAGGTAAGACGCTCCCACAAGTGCTTCGAAGAGCCAAAGCGCCATCCAGCGCAGGCAGAGAATGAGAGCTTGCGGTCCCAGCCCAGCGTCAAAGAGTCCGCTAGCGTCTTCAGGAGAGTGTCAAGAAGCGCAGCGGCTCTATATGCGGAGACTTGTGATTCTTCAAGCGGACAATGCCTGCCGAGAAGCGCGAGAAGCCATTTGCCAATACGTCATGGAAGTGCTCCGAAGAATTGCAACTCGCACGGATGTATGGTAAATTTGGAAGGCAATTCGCAAAGTTTGGTGAACAGAAATCGCGCGGAAACCGTGATCTCCATGAACAACATTGAGGGTTTCCCAAACTGTGGTGATATTGACTAATGTTTCCCAGGGACCAAACACCGGTGGATGCCCTAGGGAATCGCCGGATTCGGGGATGATCGACCACTTCAACGATCACATTGTTTTGTTGTCCATTGGTGTTGTCTAAAGTGAGACAGCAGGCAGTGTAAACCTGGCTAAGCCGGCGTGCCTGGTGAGTTGTGTCGATCGCTCGATCGAATTCTGGAGGGGAAGCGGCAATTGCGACTTCTCGATATGCCCACGGCTATGGCCTTTGCCGCGTGCGAAGGCCAACACGCGGCAAGATGCAAATGTGTATGCTTTTGGATTGATCCTTCTTTGTCGAGGAGGACGCGGGGGCGTCAAGCATTGGCTAAGGTACCCCAGACCGTTAGGAACGGGATAGCAGAGACAGTTTCTTTATGCCATGAAGCTTGTATGTCTCGCGTTACACCGGAGGTTGTCATCCGCGATCTCGATGACGAGAGTTGCCAACCCTATGTATGGATGGCTGACGACTCGGTTGAAAGTTTCCCATCAACCCATACTTGTCGAAGGCACCATCAACAAGTCCACTTAGACGGGAGGGCGTGGGAAGGCATGGCCTCATGGTGCCTATCCTCGTGGTTCTGAAAGAACATGCGACAGGTGAGACTCGTGGCGTCCCAACGAGGCATCCCACAGGGGGCGTATTCCTCGTAGGTGTTCATATGCTTCGTATGCAGATATCCGTATGGCGAAATGCTGATCCATCTTGAACGGAGCCCTCCAGAAGAGACAAGTGCAATGTGCCGGATGGGGAATAGAGCTCAGAAAGGAGCTTGTCCGGCTAAGCTCGAAAATGCCCAGATCAGGGTAGCAAAAGAGGCACTACCTCCCATGCTTTGTGATGTTGATATTGTCAACTGATAGGATTTGGAGAAATGGTCGCACTGGGAATAGTCTGGATGGGTAATTGAGGTAAGCTGCGACAGAAGCCGGAGTCAGAGCCGAAGAGGAGACGGAAGCCGGCGAGGCGACACATTGCGGTCAAATGAAGTTGAAATTTGGTTTCCTACGGAGTACGGTACCTTCGGTAAAGTAAACTGGAACGGAACAAGGTTGACTGCGAGTTGGCCCGTGAGGCCAAGGGTTTCTGCAGTTTGTGCAGTGCAACGGAAGGCAGGGATCGCCATCAAGATCCAAGATCGTCCCTTCCTTCCTTGTCCTGCTTAGATGGATGAGCCAAGGTGAGTAGGTGCAGATGCAGGTGAGATCTGGACCACCTCACCTCAGGTTCCTACCTACCTAGAAAAGGAAGTAAGAGCTCGGTGAAGAAACGGAACGCCTTGACGCCACGTAAAGTACCTTACCTAAAGTAGGTACATACCTTACCCCAACAGCCACCAACGAGGCAGCTCCTGCACGAGAGAATGGAAAGGAGCCTGGATGGCAATCTCAGCACAGGTAGCAGGTAGCAGGTACCTACACAAAAGTTTAGACAGAAGGAAGGCAGGAATTCGTAGTGGGGGAAGGTGGCTCGCTGCCTTAGATAAGCGCCAATTCCCCAGTTCCTGCCCCCGTCTGTGTTGGAGAAGGTGGAAGCCACCGGTGGAGGACGGGGCGCAAGTCCGGTGCTTCTAGCGGGATCCACCACCACCACTCCGCCCTTTCCTCCTGCTCCGGGAGCGAATGACGTCTCGGCTACCACCAAGCTTTCTCGGTCAACGACTCCTCACCTCCCACACCTCCTTACCAATCATCAACAACACCAGCTCGACTTTGCTTCACCACCAACCACTTGACACCCTCTTACACACCCTCCGGCTTTTCCAGCTTCCCCAAAAACGCCACCGCTCTTTCCTCGCCCGCTGCTTCTTCGCCAAACACTTTCTTTTTGTCCCGTGTCTCATGTGTTCCAGCAAGCTCCAGCTTCAATCTTTCTAGGTTCGGTCATCTTATGGGCTAGGATGCTATGGTCTGGAAGCTCTGCCGCTGGCTCAAGGGATAGACTTCCGGAAACGCAAAAGCTCGAACCATGGCAGCCACCAGCAGAACTGCCTGACGAACCACCACGTGTATTTGATGTGGCACAATAACGTCTCCAGCATGTTCAGCAGTTTTCCCGGCAATTCACATCCATTCAACAACATCTGGCCACTTTTCGTTCCATTATCGACAGGTGGAGCACGAAGTAAGCTTGGAGAAAGTCGCCTAGTCATCTGCCATGCCTGCTTGGTCCGACGAGCTGGAGACTCTTTCGGGCTACTGGGATACCCATCCTATTCGCGCCCTTGACATGCTTCATCGTGGATTGTTTCTTTCCGCTCTCGCTCTTAGGCAAATCATGGTTCAAGAACCCAAAGGCTGTGGCAGGAAACTTACCCTGGATGGCGTGATAGCTGGTGGCCGCTTCGAATCAATATGCAAGGCTCGGCACTTGGAGCGGGCAGACCGACTGGATACACATCCAGGCCAAAGGTTCCAGGAAACTTTACGCACCCTTCGTAAAGGTTGCGAACCCGAAGGCTGAAGGTTCTGGACCCTTAATGCGCTTCCACACGCAGCATCAAGCGGCTAATGTGAGCTTTCGCCTCTCGAAACATCTTTCTGTTGACCCATCATGAGGCTGCAGATGCGGAGCTGAAATCTGCCAGAACGTGCGCCGGCCGAGCCTACTGCACTCTCGGCCCACGATTCGTGTCACCGACTTGAAGAATACCCCAGGCTTCCATGCCGACCTTCAGCCGCACCGCGATCTCACGGATGTTGTTCGTGTCTCGGAGAATACACATCGTACATGAGTCCCAAAGCTCGCATCTCTCGTGATCCCCGCTTGGTATCAATGCGTTCGTCAGAGCCCTTACTCAAGTCGTTAAGGCAGCTCGTCGGGGTCTACTCCGTCTGCCCGCGATGGCTCAGCTACCACTTTGCGATCCAGCTTAGGCGGGATGTAACAGACCATCTGGCGCTCACTCGCGACCTGCCTGATCCTTGGACTTTGATGGACCAGGGATCCCTGAAGGTAGGGCTCGCCATCGCAGAGATACCGACTGTTTGGTTCTCACACGCGTATGATATCGTCGTCTTGGAGTGGCAACAAGATTGGCGTCCATTGCCTTGCAGACTATTGACTGCTAAGTGGTTCCAGACAGCCTAAACCCCATATTAGCGCGCCATTCTTCAACAACTTGGAGTTGGCAGCCAGTTGTGTTATCTCTGACAAGAGAGTGACAACCAAGTGACATGCAATGTTCAACGACACGTACCTAGTATGGAGCTGACGCCCAGCCTCATAAGCTCCTCCACGTGGACCTGCGACACTGGCACCAAGCTCTGGAAGAAACACTTTTCTTGTTCCCAGAGAAGATCAAGGGCCCAGACAACAACAAACAAGACCTGACTCGCCTGCTAGGCTTGGATGATTTTTTCCTGCGCTTGGGCATGTGCGGCGTCCTGACTTGGGACTAGCCTTCTCGAACAACGGCACGCCAGATCGCACGCAAAGCTCTGTTCGCAATGCAGACGATTATTGCCCTACTGCAGGGCCCTGGACTGGGCGTAGCGTCAAGACCCTCGGTCTAGAGTCTTACGAGATCATCTGTCACGGGTTGTGAAAGGGTACGGTTGCGGACGAGTCAAGAATGTCTGTGAAGAGTCACGAATCGTAAATATTGATTGCACCTCGGTTTTGGAAAGTGCGGTATACGGAATACAGTCCACCGCGGGGGTATAATTCAGCGCTTCCTCTATCCACAAACTATATGTAATGCTCTCTCCGTATCGGAGAGTATTTGCTGCAGTGACCCAGACACTTATCCTTGCTTGAGATCCTGCAACGCCATGGCGGCGTCTGCATCCTTGTTGGATTTTCTTTCGGCCTTGGTAGGCTTGAAACCATGGCTTTGAGGAGGGGTCCATTCCGGGGCCTGGATGAGTCGTAACAAGAGGGGATCCGACAGAAAGAAAGGGTTCGCCATGCGTGTGTCGACCCGAGTCTGCGTGTTGGGCGAGATGGCTGACAGGGGACCTGCAGGGGAGCTAAGAGGCTCCAATGGTTGAGGCTTCGATGGCGTGGCGGCGGGCGCCCTGGTTGTTTGAAGTGGTGGCAACCTGAGCGAGTCCATGGATGGACGCTGAATGTCGGAGAGAATCTTGGGCGACACAATGACCGGCCTCCTGTCTTTGGCGTGTGGTGCCTTGATCTTTCGTGGAGTCGGTTGTGGGAGTGCTTTGGCAGCGACTGGCCGTGGCATACCGGGCACGAAAATCTCCTCGCCATCAATCGTTTTTCGCTTCCGCATTCGAGGATTGAGTTTGACAGCGGCAAAGATTGAGCTTTCCACTGCGTCTGGCATGGCCACCTGCGCACCGGCACCTTCGTTTTGAGTCAACTCTGTCTGGCCAGTCTCCTGCCCGACCTGTGCCATCATTGGCCTTAGCTCGAGGGTCTTTTTTGTTTGGTCTGGAAGAACAGGAGCCGGCCGTGACAGAGCAGCCGGTGCTGACTTTCTCGATCTCCTCATCTTTGGCTTTTCAACACGTAGAGCCGTAGGGGATGGCGATGGCGTCGAGGTAATGCTGCCGACGATGCGGCGAAGTTCAGCCATCACCTTCCATGTAACCCAAGCAGCGCTCGTTCTGTCATCACGGACTGCCATTGGCCTCTGGGGTGTAGACTTGGGATGAGCAGCAACCTCCAGCGTCATCGTGAGAGGCTCGGTCTTCACTACCTTGTCAATCTTCGGAGCTCTACAAGCTTTCTCTGGCCTCGCTGTCGTCACTAGTCGAGAGTCTTGCGACGACTCTGCCGGCAAACCTGGGGCTGAATCGGTAGACGATTTAGCTTGTGGCTTTGCCGATGGTTTCACAGCCTCCGTCTTCGGCTTCTCTTCTGTAGAGCTCTGACGTTTCTTCATCTTTTCACTGCTCTCCTTCTTTTTCTTTGGTAACTTGGTGCCGGGCGGCAGCCAAAGCAAGGGCACTCTCTCCTTCAGGTTGGCAACCCATGCATCGCAGTCCCACTGCACCCAGTAGTCGATGATATCCCCCCATGAACTCTCCGGGGGCTTCGTAAAGTTCACAAAGACAACTTTGCCGCCCCTGCTGTGGATGGTTTTGGCGAACTCCCTGACAAGGATCTTCAGGCCATGAACTTTCAGTGACGTGCCGAGAATGAGGAGCAGGTCCGGGGACAATCCTAAGTCATGGGTGACAATGGGTGAAATGAGGTGGGCGTTCGGGTGCTCTTCGCCGTAGAGTACGATATCCGGTCTCAGCTTGCCCACGCCTAACGCTCGCTTGCCCCTCTCTTGCCGTGCCGCCGTTGCTCCGGCACAATACGGGCACTCAGGCTGCCGCCCCGAGAGTGTTTCGTGTGATCTGTCGGCTTCATCCCAGTCGCAAATCTTCCCGCAGAGAAAACACCGAAGAGACTCCAGTGACCCGTGCAAGAAAACGCATTCCACGCCATTGGACTTCTTGTCAGCCTGTTGCTGGACCTGTGGCTCGGCCGACGGAGTCGCTTCAGCCGAATCCGCGACTCCGACCCCATCGGGTACCTTTGGTTCCTCCAAATCTTTCGAATCACTCGTTTCTGGTGTTGCGGAGATAGACTCTGCGGAACCTCCCGTTGCCGCCGTAGCCAAGACGGCCCCGACAGATTTCCTCGAGAAGCGACCCCGATGCCCCGGCCCGTCCTGGAGCGAGGTGGAAAGCCCAACCTTCTCCTCAATCTGGTCGATGTTTTGTGTATAGCATCGGACCAATTTCCCCCGATTGCGTAGATGGCCGATAAAGTGATGAGATTCTGTTGGCACGACGTCCTTTACCTTCTCTCGAAGCGTCGTAGCGAACGTATAGAATACTGATGTCCTCAAGGGATCCGCCCATATAGAGGCATCAAATAGATCCCTGCCTTTGATGTTGGGCAAAGTCGACTTGCTAGGCTGTGAGGACGGTAGCGTTTCGTCGGTTTCAGAAGATGCGGTGCTGCTAGCCGCACTCGACGTCTGCCGACTAGTTGACGATGAAGGCTCTTCAAAGGGGTCGAACAAAACTGGCGGAGGCGACGACAATGGCGAAGAACTGAAACCCATTGGTTGCTGTCGTAGAGTCGATCGTGTGAAGCGGCTCGCGTCTCTCAAGAAACCAGGCGTTTGCGGAAATGCACTAGGTGGCGATGACAGAGGCGAGGAGCTGAAAAAGAACCTCGAGGTTTTTGGCGTAACGTGAATCGTATTCCTCTCCTCCAGCTGCTCGCCATCCTTGGAGAACGTCGCCCTCGGCAGAGTCGGAACTGAAGTCGAGCTGAGGGCTTCGATGCTCCCCGAACCCTGCACAGAGGCAATGGTAGAAGTCAACAGAGACCTCTTGCGCATCTCAGCAGAGCTCGCCTGATAAGCGTTGGCTCGCTGGGCACACGGGCTTGCAGATCGTCCCCTCCTCCGAAGATAGCTGCGGGCAGCTCTGTCACTGGGTGTTTGGTGTGCTTCCACCGAGCCTAGGTGTCTGCGGGCGGCCACGTCTTTCCGAGGGCTTTCGTCTGGAGGCGAAGACTGAGCTCTTGCGCTCTCCCTTGAAGATCTGCTTAAGGTAGGCCTGCCACCCGAAACGGGTGCATCATCGGTACTAGCACTCCTAGCATCGACAGTTGATTCCCTCGACCTCGCCCTGGTGATGGGCCCAGTAGACCTCGCCGTATTTGAGTCGGAGCTCTGCGAAGCGGATGTATGATTGCTTCCCCGAACTTGGGTTGAGTTTTGCGAGTCGTCGCTTAGGCAAATGCCGGAATCCTCGAACGAAAGTCTCCTCCGTTTCGTAGGCGGTTCCCGTTCCTCGCGACCGGCATCAGCTGATCCAAAGCTCCTCGGCTCGACCACATCGACACGATTCGCGGCATCAAACTGGGCTTGAATCAGGGAGTAAAGTCCATTTTCGCTTCGGAAGTCCTAAGCATTACTTATTAGCATGGTTAGGGGAGCCATTCCGGCGTGGGTTCTTACAGGAATGCCCGAATTGGTACTGATGCCCGCGCCAGTAATGACCACAACCTTTCGTGCTTTGAAAAGAGAGTCGGCGATCCCTTGGAGAAGAATATCCTCTGTCGGGGTGACCTGGGTGGTAGGCATACTGAAGGCGTCCTAGAGTTGGCACATTGGACTTTCCGGAGTGGAGTTCCGACAATTCGACACTGCTATTATGATGCTGATGGCCGAGGCGCGTCTGACAATAATGCGACTCGGGCGCCAGACTTCGTAAACATATATTCGGCGCGAGAGATAGAATGGCTTGATGTTCGGATACCGGTTGTAGAGATTCGCTTCCTGTGAAGTCCAGATGTATAGCGCCTCAGACGTATGGTGGCGTCTGCACCTACAAGCGCTTGCTTAACTCGGCTCAGCTGGGTAGGGCAGAGCTACCAGTCAATTGGACTTCTCAAGAGTTCGTCGGGAGAGACACAAATGCTATATCTTCTCCGGCTTCCGAAAATTCGACCGTGGTGGACAGCTGTGCAGTCTTCTTGGGATTGTAGTCTCTAGCGACGCGGTGGTGGAAGGGGTTGGTAGCGGTGCAGACGCGGTGGGCCGGAGGTGCCAGACCAGGGTTCGCGGTACCGGGACCTACTCGTCGAGTCTCGATGTCGGCGGCGTAGGTCGAAGGAAGGAGTTGCCGTGTTCACGGGAGCCTCCGAATGTCCAATTGGCAGAACCGTGTCAAGTCGCGAAATCGAGAAAAACGTGAGTTCGAGGTTGTGGCGAGGCGATTGTCGAGGCCCAAGCTTGACATGAACAGACGCGTCTCAGAAGGTGCTCGGGAAGACCAAAGCTCGAAAGCTTAACCGCCAAGCTATAGATGCTGTCGACTATTCGCGTTTTTGAGCGGAAGGCAGACGGAGATTGTTGCGGTCTTGAGAAATCGCCGGGTGGTCAATAGGGAGGAATAATTGAGGAGATTGACCACACGAAGGCGTGTTCAAGGTTCCCTGGTGAAGTCAGATGTTGTTTGTGAACCGCGACCGCCCCGAAGAATAAGACCCCAGCCAGCAAAGACGCCAACAGCTTAGCGTTAGCGGCCCAGATCGCTAACCTCGCCTTAGTGAGATCACCGAGATCCACTACTAGGCGATAGAGATAAGGATAGTGTTATCGATAAGAGTCTTCACCGGATAAGGAACCTAAGCACTTGGGAATTGTGCACTTCCCTCAACCCACACACTCAATGACACTCACTCTCTTTTCAGGTATTATTCATCAAGCTTCAAAGAGATTTCTAATATCTGATCAGATCGCCAACCATGTCTGAGATGGACGGAAGATAGAGACGTTGGGGCGAGAGGAGACAGCAGTGTAGCAGGCTGCGACGCTCCAAACCTCAAGCTTAAGGTACTCAGAGCAAGTCAAAAAAGCTGAGTTCCAGACCAACATTGCCATCAATTGTAGGTGCCATCGCTCTTACCTTACTTTTCCATCCCGAACCCATATCAGAGAAATGGCAACGCCTCTGCTCTACAACGCTTGGTTCAACGGCTGAATGTGGCCGATGTTGACATGAGTCCATGCCCTTGCCCATGCGCCGGGGTGTCAGCACATTTGTCACCTGTCTACCGTCACTGCTGGAAACCTTGTTGACTCTCAGTCCTCTTTTGCCGCTCAACTCTGGCGATGCTCTCATGAGGCTCGACGAACACTTTGATCTAGACCAAACGCAATTCTAAGAGATTACAGAGTTTACGGAAGCAAGCCTCCCGATGATATTACATTGATGATTGTCCATCCATGGGAGCTCTCTCACATACGGGACCATCTCCACCACAAACGCCAAACGATGATGAGCTTCACCAGCTATGCTGTCCGCGGACCATCCATCTCAACCAATCAGCTGTCTCGGCGTGACATGATTGACATGATGCCCAGCTTCGAATTCTTCTAGAAGCAAACCCTTGAGTGATGCGGGGGGAGGAATGACATCTCACCGACAATGTGCTTAAGCCGTTGGATTGAGCGTCATGTAAATACATGAGACGAAGCCGGCAGCTTCATGGTGTGCACTATCAACACACACACACGCATTGTGAACAAGGTACACAGTCACTTGCGCAAAGATCCCGCTCTCATCTCATATTGCCGACAGCTGTCGGCTCCATTCACCTGATATTCCCGTTCCGCGAATATCACGAGACGTCGAGGGAGATGCCAGCGTTGTATGTATCGTCACTGAGACGGCTTCGTTTGATCTCCATCACCCCGGCGCACACCCTTGCGATAGTCCTGACAGGCGTCTTCACATCCGCCCATTGAGCCTCAGCCAACTGCCATTCACGTCAACCTAACCTTAATACTAGAAACTCCGCCCGTGTCCTCCCCGATCACCCCGGTCTGAGAGAGAAACCTTCCTCAGTATGGACCTTCTTTAAGTTACCGTGTCTTGTTTGGAATCAGAACGGGACCTGAATGAGGGTCTGACAGGCCTCAGCTCGCTTGGTGCCGAATCCAAAGACACGATGAACACGTTCCAAACTCTTGGCACGAGCGCATGAATCGCCGGCGATCAGTGCATCTCATGGTCCCTCCGGGTCGGAGTCACTAGCGAGCAAGTGAATGGTTGAATAACTTACTTAAAGGCTGTCCTCGTGCCGCTCGAATTTTGAACGTCGCGATCTCATGATATTATTCTTAATTGCTCGATGTCAGCTCGTTTCCTTTATTTGTAAATCTATCGGTTCACTCTTTTGATAGGCTGGTCCAACGTCCCTTCTCCATCATGCAGTACTCCAAGTCGTTCACTCTCCTCTCGCTTGCCTCAGTAGCAGTGGCTCAGCAATGTACTTTGCAATTTGACGGGAGAGTTGCAACCGGAACCGAGGCAGAAGCGTTCGATGCTGAGAACAATCTCTTCAGTCCCCAGAATGTCTTTGGAGCTGGCTTGAGCTTCAGCAAAGTATTGCAATTGCCTAATGAAGCCAGCTCGCCATTCGACGGCAATGACAACGTTCCCCTTGAAGTCACAATCAGGTCAGCTCAAGCCCCAGCGGATCATCTTGGGTATGTTCAGCTAACGGCTATACTAGCGATCAGTCAATCTTCAACAAACAGACAGCCTTCCGTCGCGCTGAGCTCATCCCATCATCCAACACGGGAACGGATGAGTCGACGACTGGCATCAAGACGTTGCATTTCAGTCTCTCGAAAGATGTCCAGCGTCCTCTTAATCTCTCGCATGAGTATCAACTAGCTTTCCTGGAGAGTAATGATTTCAGCACAAATCAAGTCGTGCTCAAGACCGGCACCATCCTCGGCGGCGACGCAACGGTCGACCCAGATACACTTCAACTCTTTGGCAATGTCAACACCAAGCCGGCACCTCCTGTCCTATTCAGCACTCCCTTCACGGAGAACACCATTCATAACTTTGCCGTGACCATGGATTTCACCGCCAAGTGAGTACTTTCCGAGCCTGAAGTGCGTTATGGGATACTAACACATTGTTCAGCACGGTCCAGGTATTCTACTCGACCGATAATAACGACTTGGAGGCCCAGGGGGAACCCCAGATCAACGATATCAAGGGTCAAGGTCAATACCACTTTGGTATTTTGAAGAAGCCCGTCGGAGGTCAGGGCGACATCACCAAGAATGGGTTTCAGCCGGACGGCATCGATGAGGGCATCGTCTACAGCGGTATCTTCCAGGAGGACAGCACCAATGGCTGCATCAGCCTGGCTCCTTAATTTGTCTTCAGCGAGTGTGGCCAACTTTGTAGGGCCTTGGAGAACACTTCGGGTCCCACTATGATATATTTGAAGCTTTGCGGTGCAAAGATTTGGACATAATGCGTATTCCAATGAAGTAGTGCAACTATCCCGGGATTCGTCTTGCTGTTAATCGGGATGGCATGTCAGTGGATAGCAGGAAGTAGACTAAGATTTCTTATGAAGATACTTCCACATCATGCATGAAAGTGGGCTACGATGAGGGATCTAGTTTATCAGATATAATCGATTAGACTGAAGCATTGTTGATTAAGCCTCTTTACTGAGCCATCGGTGGAAGATTTTGCTTCTTCCCAAAAGACGATAAGTTCATTATGCGTAGTCAAAGTTGTCATCCGCTTATGCCTCCTGATGGCTCACCGTAGCAGCCAGTTTCTCATGACGGTTAGCGACCTCTTCCAGCTGCGGGCGTAGAGAGTCAGCCGCCTCTTGCGAAAAGTGACGAGCGCCAACACGGTGCTCAAAGAGCAAGTCAATCTCCGAGTATGTAAGACCAAAGGGCTCCGGAAGACGGAAAAACGTCCACGTGAGGAAAAGTACAGTGATGCCGGCCCAGAAGAAGCCGCCTCTGGCTCCCCAGTTCCAGTCATTCTTGCCCACAATCTTTGGCTGCAGCGCGTTGACGATGAAGCCTCCGCAGTTGTAAAAGGCGCGAGACAAGGCGACCGTCTTGACGCGAAGACGGGTAGACGGCATCTCCGCGACCAAGGTATAGCACGAGGGACCGACGCTGAGCTGGAAGGAGAAGAGCATCACGATGATGAGGGCTCCCACGGCCCATGACCGAGCCGGCAACCCAGCAGCGTCCTGTGGAATACCGATGCCGCCAATGACGACGAGAATCACAAACATGGCCGATAGACCAGCCAGGTACAGAGTGCGACGGCCGATGTGAGTCATGATGTACCAAGCAATGATACAGCCAATGAGACCGATGCAATTCTGCACCAAACTCATCGTGAACCCATTCTCGGAACTGAGACCGGCGTTGATCATGAACTGCGTGCCGTAGCCCATGAACGGCACGCCGCAGAAAGACTGCGTCAGCCAGACCATGCACGCGATCTCAGTGCGGCGAAGGTCGACGCCGCGGAAGCAGTCCCAGTAGTGAGCACCCGAACTAACCTCGATCTCGAACTGGTTCGTCACACGCATCATCTCGATGTGGGCGTCGAGGTCAAAGTCAATGTCACTCTTTGGAGAGGTAAGCTTGCGGACTGCCTCGCGCGCGTCCCCGAGGCGGTTTTGGCGGACAAGCCACCATGGGCTTTCGGGGGCGAAGAGCGTGCCGATGATGATGGGAACGGGCCAAACCCATTGGATTGCAAATGCTGCGATGAGTTTCAAGTCAATAGTTATCCTCAATGATGGGGTCATCCGAGCTGTCTTACGAATGCGGTATCCCCATTGATTGTCTATTTGCAAAAGCCCTCGAAGCATGCCACTGCTGATCAGCTGGCCAATGACCCAGCACATGTTTCTAGAAGTCTTTGTTAGCAATGCTGGCAGACTCCTTGGGAAGAGGGTTCGATCAAACATACACCCAAGACGTCATGTATCCTACCATCGGTGTTAATAGGTGAATATAGCCAGATATGCTCAGACAGACAACTAACCTCTGAGTGACATGGGACAGATATCGGCCGCGTAGGTAACGGCGAGGGTTTGGAAGATACCCCAGGGGATGCCCTGAATCAAGGCTCCGGCCAAGAACATTGGGAGACCGTTGGAGAAGAAGGGGATGAAGACGGCCCCGATCATGGCAACCATGGCGACAATCATGGTCTTCTTGTAGCCAATCCACTCGGTGATGATGCCATTGAGGATGAGGCCAAGGATTGAGCCAGCCTGAGTGCCGTTGTTGATGATGGTTTGCCAACGAGCCGAGACTAGAGGGTCACCATTGGCATCGACTTGGTCGCCGTACCGCTTCATAAACGCCGGAAAGGCGTAAAAGTTACTCATGAGGTTGGTATCGTAGCCCTTGAAGAAGTTAGTCGCGCTTTTGCTTTAAAGTAGCCCAAGATTTTCATACCTCCATGATGATAGCCAGAGAGATGATGAAGGAAAAGAGAATCGCTTTCGGCCAGAAGCGAAACGAATCCCTCACGCTCATCTGGCGCTCGTTCTGCATGGCCGTGATGGCCTCACCAGGGTTGTTGTCATTATGGTGGCTGACGGTTGGCACCGCTTCAGCGCCCACAGTCTTTGTCTGAGCCATGCTGAAGACTCTTGCGAGGGAGTGCCTGAAGCCTAGGCAACTACGAATGAGGTTATTCCCAGAACCATCCACAACAATGGGACACAGCGTCGCATTTATAGAGATCGAAGGCGGGGAAGCTGTTTGCAACCTACCATTACCACGGGACAACTTGAGGGACTTGGCGACCCTGAGAGTGTCAAACTCTGAAAGACCAATCCCAACATCAGATTAATCCGACCACCTTCACTTTAATGCCGAGGCAATGCGGAGAACCCCATGAAGGTGAAGGGGACAACATTGGCAATCAGACGTTTCGAGGAACCAACGTGCCAACGTCGTACAACAAGTTCAAAGTCTGCTGCATCATATGAGGGTCCCATGGGGAATTCTCCGGGGTTGGGAGCAACGGTTGGTCGAGACTTTTGGGGAAGCAAAGCGACGCGATCATTCGTCCAACGGTTTGTGGGTGTCACCGATCAGATGTCAGGGGCAAGGTTTGAGCGACTTTTCCGCACGTTTCCCGCCGCCTTTTCCCGATGCGTGGTAGACCACCCGGCAGGGGAGGGGGGTTCTTGAGTCTCTTGAGTCCCGGTTGAACCAACTCGGCCGGGTAACCACCGCGTGGTAGGATACAGCCCTAGTCATCTTTTGGAAGAAATCGGGATTCTTGACGGAGTATTGCGCTTCTTGCAGTTGCTGCTTGCAATCGCCCCATCTTGTTTGCTTCCTTTTCTTGCTGCGGACAAGACCACGACATATACACAACCAAAGGGCGGTGTTCAGTCCGAGGGGATTCCAGCCCCGCTGGCATGCGGAAACCCTCGGCTTGTGCTGCGTGCCGGTAACATACTCGTCCCATTTCGGACCTTTCATGCCACTTTCATGCCGCCCTATGATCTAACGAGAAATCTCCTAGAGCCCGCAGGCGCAAGTGCCAAACTCGCGAGGGCCTCATCGACTGCGTTTACTGCAACGAGAGGGGCATCAAATGCGATCAAAGACCGCCCGAGGGAGGCTACTATGAGCAACGAGAGAATCAGCGTAAAGAACGCCTGGTAGAAGAGCGGAACCCATCCGTACATCAGCAAAGTAGTTACAACGCAGCAGCCGGAAGTGCATTGTCTGCATCTCAAACTGGTGGTTGGTGCACCCGTTGTGAGACCACTTCACATGCCGCCGCCGCACTGCCCAGTCTGCCGGTCCGGCTGGACCTCGTCAGACTCTACTTCGACTACATCCATGACCAGTTCCATTCCCTCTTCCATCGGCCGAGTTTCATCGAGGATGCGCTCGGCGACCGAGTGCACCATGGCATCCTCTTTGGTATCTGCGCGCTATCTGCGAGGTGCGTCTTTTCGTATGCTGCCAAGCAGAACATGTGGATCCGATGAGATGGAATAAATCACGAGTCTAATGATACAGTAGATTCTCAACCGACCCGGAGTTTGCAGACGTTGACCCTCGAGATAGAAGCCACGCTTACATACGAGCTGCCGAGGCGCTTCTCAACCTACGCGATGTATCTCTGCCAACGATACAACTCTGCGTGTTGATAGGGGCAGCATTGACTGCCAATGGCGATGGAGAATCAGAAAACATCTACTACGGCGTCGCATGCCGCATGGCGCAGCTGCTGGACCTACCAGGAAGACCGGCTACCAGTCTCCTGGAACGAGAGATCAACATACGGGGTATGATTGAGCCTCCATTCCCCATTATTTACCCGTTGGCCACGTTCATCTGTAACTGTGTTATGCAAGGCACAAACTCAAAAAGCTGACAAGTCGGTTCCCAGTCTGGTGGTCGCTCTGCATGATCGACGTGTGGTCCTCCACTGCGGTGAAGTTACCCAAGCTGCTTCCGGCGAGATCCGATATCCCCTTGCCGATGGACGATCTACCATTTCTCTCGTTGAGCCGCAGCGGAGCCGGAGTAACGGGTATGGCATCGGCCGCTCAAAGCTCTCAACTCCTCTCGCAGATGGTGAGACTCAACAGGATCTTGTTGGACGTCAACGACTTTAACCAGCGTTGCGTTGCGGACAACCCTACTTGGGATGTACTCGAGCAGGGCGTTGAGTCTTTAAGCATAAGAATGGAAGACTGGCTCGCCGCCCTTCCGGCGAATATGCGTGATACCCCGGAGAACTTTGCTTGGTTTGCGGCCCGAGGCCAGGGCCGGACATTTGCGGCCGTTTACCTAGGTTACTACCACTTTGGTCAGCTCTTGTATTACCAGTTTCTCTACGGCGCGGCGACGACGACAGCCATAAATCCTACGGCCTCAGCCTCTGTCGCGAGGAGGGACTCGTACGCGAAGCGCTGCAAGGAATACGCGGCTCGGTTATGTGATATGGTCTACCGCGCCCAGACCACGGCAGGGTCGGACGTGCGGTACACGATGACGGCGCATGTGCTCGTCATCGCGTCAACAGTACAGATTCACACGCTCTTGTTCAGTGGAGATGAGACGGATATCAGTGTGGCTCGGAGGCGGCTGGAGAGAAACTTCGAGTTGCTGATGCAGCTGCGGTGTTACTGGCCGACAACAGACCGGGCCATCAGCCGTCTAAGAGCATTCCATCAGACGGCACGCACGAGCATCGACACGAGTTTCGTTTTGGACCGTTGGATGTTGAGATTCTTGGTTGAGTTCGCGGAGCCAATGGAAGAGAAGGAACGCGGAGACGGAGAGGAGATGGAGTCATTGTGGATGGACGAGCCCCCGGTGAGGGGAGCCGGACCTGTGTAGTGAAGCTGGGGAACCGCTTCCGGACTCTTGGCCCGTTGATGGAGACAATCATGTCAATGCAGTGGACTTGTATAGTATGTTTGCTGCGACATGTGACAGGCAAGGCAACTCGTGAAGCAGCTCATATTCGTGACAGGGGTAACTCGCGATGTTCTGACTCCGAGAAATACACCGTTCAGCCAACACGTCTTCTGCCCAGTAGCGGGGTACGTCTTGGCCCTCCGGTGATGTCTCCCCTCCGGCCGGTGATTTTCGTCCCATCGGCGTTCAGGCCGGTTGACTGACGGGTGCGCCTGCATGACTCAGGAGGGTCGTTGCTGCAACACTGCGGAGAAGAGGCGGGAAACTCGACGACTTTTCCGCCCCTTGTTCGTCTTGGCTTGACCTCACCGTCTGATGCCGACCCCTCTAAGCCCCTCACTTTCGCAGCGGGAACGGGCATCATGTAAGTCGGAGAGCAACGCATGAGAACGAACGTGCGATAGCCACGATGGCGGGGTTGGATGGATCTGCGATGCCACTTTTCTTGATGCTCTGATCTGTATAAGAACGTGCCGCCATCAGTTTACGCCCTTACTGAAGTTTTGGGAGTGAGCCAGGAATTATTAAACAAATCTGCCGTTCAGCAGGTCAAAATGACACACAAATCGCTCAGTCTCGCGGCTGCGATCGCAACCGCTGGACATGTTGCCGCTCTCAGCAATGGACTGGCCGATACACCTCCGATGGGCTGGGTAAATTACAAGAACCTGTTCGGAAGTATTGACTTCAACTTACGATCATCAGAACAACTGGAATGCCTTCGCATGCGATGTCTCCGAAGACCTCCTTCTAGGTACATCTGAGCGTGTCGTCAGTCTGGGTCTCCGCGACCTAGGTTACAACCACGTAGTCTTGGATGACTGCTGGCAAGATGAGAATGGCCGCGATGCCAAGGGAAAGCTACAGCCAAATCTCGCAAAGTTTCCTAACGGACTGAAATACGTATCGGATCATCTTCACAGCCAGGGGCTCAAGTATGGCATGTACTCAAGTGCTGGCGAGATGACTTGTGCCAGATTTGGTGAGTATCTCATTGCCACATTTACCAGGATGGTGCTTTGATGAACAACACTGACGCAAGATAGCGGGCTCTCTCGATCATGAACACGACGATGCTCAGAGCTTCGCGTCATGGGGCGTCGATTTTCTTAAATATGACAACTGCTACCATATGGGCCGCATGGGAACACCGCAAATCTCCTTCAACCGCTTCAAAGTCATGGCCGACGCCCTCAACGCAACGGGCCGCCCCATCGCCCTAAGTCTCTGCAACTGGGGCGAAGACTACGTTCACACAGTTCGCTACATCTCATCTCTATGATTTCTGTAAATCTTTTACTAACACTCCTGCAGTGGGGAATGTCCATCTCAAACGCATGGCGCATGTCTGGCGACATCTACGACGCCTTCACCCGCCCCGACGACCTCTGCAGTTGCAACCAGGCCGCGGACCCCTTCTGCATCGCGCCAGGAACACACTGCTCCGTCCTCTTCATCATCAACCGTGTCGCCACCTTCGCCGACCGCGGCATCCCCGGCGGCTGGAACGACCTCGACATGCTCGAGGTCGGCCAGGGCGGCATGACGGACGAGGAGTACAAGGCGCATTTCGCCCTCTGGGCCGCTCTAAAGTCGCCGCTGATGCTCGGCAACGATCTGCGGGATATGCCCGCCGAGGCGCTGAGTATCGTGAACAACCCAGCCATCATCGCCATCAGCCAGGACCCCCACGGCCGCAGCGCGTTGAGGGTGAGGAGGGATGTTGGAGGGGATCTGGTTCCGGACGAGTTTGGCGTTGCTGAAGCACAGGTCTGGAGTGGGCGGCTGGAGAACGGAGACCAGGTCGTCATCTTGCTCAACGCCGCCGGCGCGGAGATTGAAATGCAGTCCTCGCTCGCGGAAATATTCGTGGCAGATGGGCCTGGTGGCTCGTCGCCGCAGGTGAAGTCTAAATGGGCTATTCACGATCTCTGGGCCAACAGAATGCCTACGGAGACGGCAGAGTCGTTGTTCGCAGCTGAGAGCCACGACGCGCGCGTCAAGATTCTACAGGATGCTGATTGGTATAATGCTACCGAGACGCCTTATGCCCTCGGTCTGGAGAAGGAGGACCCGAGGCTGTTTGGCCAAAAGATTGGCGAAATCGAGGCCAGAGGTGTGTTGAAGGCTTCGGTGCCCAGCCATGCGGCCAAGGTATTCCGTTTAAGGAGAATTGCGCAACCTGGAGATGGCTTCAAGGCCAAGAGTCACGACCGTACGCAAAGAGCTGTGAAAGATGAACTATGAAGTGACTTGGAACCTTCAACCTGGAAACTGAGAAAAGCTTGGATGATTGGAAACAGCGGCGATCGCTTTGTTAAGATCATTGAGGTGGAAATGGATCAGGATGTGAGATGAACATCAATACTGTGAAGTATAATGGCGTTTCCCGAGGAACAAGAGGATTTCAAACGAGAGTAGGAGAATAGAAAATGGAATCTAATAAACCGAAAGGGTCATTTAACGTCTTCTCAGTCCTCCAAACTCCCCGATAGGTGACATCGTCGAATCTTAAAAGCCAACACATCTTTCAGTAACGAGTAAAATCAGTTAAAGCATTCGTGAACTACTTGAAATTTCACTTCAAGGTCATGAGAACATCGCAAATAGGGGCTACGAGGTGAATGTTCCCTTGACGAAGTAAGTAAGCAACGTCTTCATCTATTACGCGATGCAAGGCAACACGAAATTCCTCTGAATATTCACGACGATTTCAACATCAGGCCCAAATTTTCCTCCATCAGACGACAATGACCTCAGACGTTAACAGAAACCAACCACGGAAAAAGTCCACAAAGATTGCCCTGATTCAACTCCCGCCACAGATGCAGTCGTATCGGGCTCGGACCGGCACATACGGACTTACCCAAGCCTTCAGGCGTCGCCGCTACGAGACAACATCTACGACATACTCCAGGAGCCCAAAGCCAAAGCCCAACAAACACCACTCTTTCCAAGACAACCTGACTATCCAGCAGAGACCACGGAAGCCCCGCTTAGGAAGCCAAAATCACTCCGATCACGTCCGGGGCCTCTTTTGACCCCCTCTTCACCTGACTCTGAGCTACGCTTTCCAAACTCACCTGTAACCCCGCGGCCCGATTCACCGTGGTCAACAATGTCATTATCACGAAAGGCAAGGCAAGAACAGGCGAAGTACGCATCGATATGACCCAGGGTACAAAGGACATGGTGCTCTGAGGAGACTCCCAGGAAGCTATTCCCTCTCTCACTTTACTTTCTCGCGTCTTCCGTGGACCCAATTTGACGGAATAGCCTACATGTACTGTGGGACGAACGTGATCCGAGCCCCTGATCCGCCGAGCATCCGGACTCGCCTATTCAAGCATGTCGTGTCTCGATCCCGAAGCGCCCCCGGACAAAAGTCGTCATGTCGTCCCTCCTCCAGGGGCCTCCAGAGAAAGAGGAGAGAGCTCCGTTGTCCGAGGATGAAAGGTCGACCGAGGTGAGCGGTAAATCCCTCTAGGTTCGTCAATGTTCATCCCTCGACCACTCGCCAAGTCAGCCCTGGCGATTTCGATCGATTGGAAACCGCGCAGGTGATGGAGCCGGATCGGCGTCCTGATATGGGAACATCACAGCCATGAAACGTTCCATGGAAGGATCTCAGAGTAAAGTGCCGTCACTGGAGACGAGAAAATTATGGGCTGTTGCTAGGTTTGCTGGAAAGGATACTTCCATAGGTATTCAATCCAGAGCCAAGACGTGCTCGAGGGGTACATGTCGTTGAGCCACGATACGGACGAGATGCGGTCGATGTCCCTGATCAAGTGTCACCCGCAAAAGTGCCTGGCCGTTCAGTCGATAGCTGAAGTAACGAGTCAGCCCCTCTTTCCAAGAAAAGCCACAACCCTGAGGAGAATTTGTCAACAGGTCTTGCAGATGTGCGGAGCGTCTAATCTGCTGAGAAGCCAAGCAAACTAGAGAGGCTGCAAGATGTGGCCCGAGGCGTTGCAGTAACATAAGGTAACTGCTTGATTCACACCCCACGCCCCCCTGGGTTCCCCACTGAGCTTCGCAAATACCACGCCTCGAGTTGGTCTATGATCAACTTCCTGATCTGTGGGAGGTCACAGTTCTCGGGTACATCCGTACATGAGGGGAGAAGGAGGGAGGGAGGGACAAGGAGCGAGAGAAAAGAAACCAGAAGTGGGATCGCCGTGAGGGCACAGCAGAACGCCTCACTCCCTCGGGGCTTAGGTGGTCATAAGAGGTTGGGCCAATAGAGGACCTTTACGAGCGAGACTGACTCTGATCGAGACCTGCAGGGTGTTGGTGACATGCCTGGCCGAGAGATTAGTGGTAGAGCCCAGAGGCCTGCTGTGAGAGCCACGGTGACCCATGCTATGCTTTTTGGACCACCAAAGAGCCGATTGCGCTACAGAGGACAGTGATACCTCGTGTGAGATAGCAGGCAGGGAAAGGCGCGATGGCCAGGTACGAAGGTCGTGCGGTTTGGGATTGAGTGGCATGCCTTGCAGCAATGTCGTCAGACTCGTATCTTCCCTGGAGAACATCGCCCAAGCCGTCGTGCTGGGACCGAACCGTTGCGCAGAGTCTCCGTCCAGGTCATGCAGCCAAAAGAAAGCTAGCAAAAGCATGTAATACTGTACAGGGTAATTAGGTTACCCGGACTCAGTCTGTTCGAAGGACGCGTCAAATTAGGAAGCGCCATCGCGTACTCCGTAGATCCCGTTGTTCGTTTGGTGTCATCCAGCCCCCACCCAGCAGGGAGGTAGGCGTGGGAGGGCTACCGAGCGCGGTTTGCGCCTCAGCTAGGCATGCCATCTTGGATCCAAGAAAGAGGAGACGTGTGTGTTGAATTGGTGTCCGACATTGTTTTTGCCGCCCTCGGATGTCGCGCTGAGCAGCTGGGCAGCAGACTGGCTCAAGGGGACCCGTACCACGGATCTTTGGTTAGTTATTCCTGGTCTCGACTCTCCAGTCTATATTGAGGAGCGGCAACCATCTGTTCCGTAATCGGAAGTGAACCATAATCAGCCAGACACGGCCGCAAGGTCAGGTCGGCAGTCGATGAAGGTGGAGTAGGCGTGAAGCGCGGCAAGCAAGGACCCCGTGTTCAAGCTCTTTGCATCATCTGATGAATATTCTTGCTCGAGATAATGCAGCTTCCCACCGCTCTCTGCCATAGACCTGTGTCGGTGTACGGGAACATGCAGATGTCATCAGGGACGGCTTAGGTGGAACTCGTCTCCTGCGCGTTGTGTCTATTCCTGATGATGCTCTATGTACTGGCAGGCTCGCCGTCTTGGCTTGCCCCTCTCCATAGTAACGGTGAGTTGGGAGATTTTCTCCCCCCTGCACCCTAGCTTTTACAGTTCTGGGCCGATCGGATGGAGTCGTCCCCAAGAGCCAAGGCAAGGTAATGCTTGTCGTCGATCTCTACTGTGTCGTCGTCGCTGGTCACCCGTTCCCGAGGGACTATTGACCAGGTTGGTCGTTCGTCCAGGTCGTCTCGAGCGACGAGCATCCCAAAGCAATTTACCCCCTTCCTCCGCGTGAGTGCAAGCTCGACTAGGCCTGGAATTTGAAGCACTCTGGATTATCAGAGGTCGACCCATTCTGGGCACGACGGAAACGCGAAACGTAGCTCTCGAGGGGCTAGTCCTGGCGATCATTACTCCTCCCACGTGGACGCAAATCAAACAAAAACCGGTGAGGCTAATGAGCTATCAACGCGTGACCAATAGCACAGGCACGCCGTGCGTGGATGGGCAGAAAGTGTGCCATAGAGGAAGACCCAGTCGAGATTGTGAGCGGCAACTTCACGGGTAAGCCAAGCCAAGCCATTGGGTTTCGTGAACCCCCCATATTCACATGAGAGTGAGACTGGAGAGTCGAGGGGAAGAAGCGACCGGGATCCTGAAAGATCTGGAAGCACGGCAGGCCAGTGCTATGTCGCTCAAGATATCGCAATCAACTGTGTCCGTACCTTGGCCCACTGCATCCGCAGTCCAACGCAATGAGCCAAGCCGTGTTGGCGCTGCGGCCGCCCGTGGCACCCTTGGCCGCGTAGACCACAGGCTTGTTGATATCCCGTCGCTAGAGGCACGACTCACCGAACAGGGAGGCCCAGAGTTTGACAATGACATATTCGTAGATGAGCTAGCTATCCGGCTAGCCTGTAAGCATCGTCTTGGGCCACATAAATGGCGACAGAATAGGTCGATGGACTCGCAAAACAACCCGACTGCTGGTCATCCCCACGCTGAATTAGCTCCTCACGACACGTCTAGTCCAGTAACGCCGAACGCCACGAAACGCCTTCGTTTCTTATTCCAACATCTCTCCACTTTCTCATATTATTTTGGAAAGTTCTTCTTGGCCGACTGACATGACACGAACGGGGAGTCGGGGTCGACTCCAGCATTGCCAGCATGGTCATCCCGAATAAAAGAAAATTTGGTCGTGTTACCAGACCAGGTCTAAACGAGAGTGAGGTACCGTAGTCACGGTACTCCGTATAGAGTAGGTATGGAAACGCAACGCAACACATCTTTGCAAGCATCTACACAGGAGACATGTTCCTCTTATGTTCCTTTCTTTTTGCTGATTGGTTGCACACGCCTTGCTGCAGGATCGTGGAAGAAAAAAGAACCGAGATGAGGTATGCTGTCGGCAACCCGCAGAGCTTCCAGAGACTTGAACAGTGCGACCATTGTCATTTGCGTGCCATACTGCCGTGCTACGATCCTGGCGCCCGCTCAAAGTCGTCTGGAATCACGGGTGCTACCACAGGCTCTAGAATCACGTCGAGGAGATGATGCTGCCGTTACCGATTAGAGCCAGAATACAAGGGTGATCTCGTCTGGTACGACAGGCGACAAGTCAAGTGCTCAGTCCAAATACTGCCGGGGCGTTGTCGCGCGCCGTGATAGGAAATGCTGTATCAACAAAGTTTCTGTGAGATGGCGCTGCCCAGAGAAAGCAGTGCGATGCTGCGACGTGAATTGAGTCGAGGACTCGAAGATACATGGGATACTTTGCCCAGCAATCGATTGCGCACGCAATATGGCATGCAAGATACAGCTGGCGAAGCGCCTGAATCTTGCAGTCATTGAGCGCAAAATTGATATTGATCTTTTGAGGTGTGCGCCCGGCATGTGCCTCATTCGACGGCAAGCAGCACGAAGTTCCAGCCGGCATCCCCCTCAGATCCAGCAGTTAGGGGCGGGCAGTTGAGACAAGTCTTTTGAACCTGGTGTCTTCGATCCACGAACCAGTATCCGAAGGACTGGTTCGTGGACAATGAGTGCATTGGCTGAAATCGCATAACAAGGTCGCACAGGTAGTCCGGGGCACCCGTCGTATAACGTCTTTTGCCGAGTGCGCATGAGAGGTAATGATCAAGCTGTCACACTGTGGCGTGAAGGAAACGGTCCATCGAGAAAAGTTGTATACTGTCTTTTTGAGGTCCGACGTCTTTCTACTATTGGCAAGTCGAGCCCAGATACCGATTATGACAGCCGTCTCTTGAATAACAAGTTTGAAGGAGCGAGAAAATCAAGGCCATGGCTCACTTTCCCGCTTAGGGTTGCTCGACCTCTGCATGCCGTCATGTGATAAATAAGGTCGCCATTGCATGAATTGGTGGTTTTCGTTGAGGCTGCCAAGAGCGTTGGCAACAGCGCGAGGGAACCCAGAGATGTGGTTATGCCGAAGTGTGTGGCTGCTGTGCTGGTAACGAGGCCATACTTGGAGTAGATTAGCGAGAGTGAAGACACGGCAGCAGCCATTATCCGTATGCAAGCCGAGGACTGTACCAACATACCGAGCTGAAAGTAACCATGGATGAGCAAGGAAGGCTCTCTTTTGAGCCCCAGAGAGTTGTCCAAACGACATGACTGTAGCACAAGGCCGCATGCTCGGCATACCAACCACGACTCTCTCTCTCCCAGCTCAGCTCGGAACACAGACCAATCATGGTGTCTCGAGCACGATCAATCACATTGCCGCCTCCCGCACCGGAGAATGGTGTTGCACAGCAGTTGATGGTGGCAGGCGTTGAAGAAGAGCGATCGTATCAGACGAGGTTGTTGCGAGGGTGAGCGCAAGATCTGCTTCAAGGCCAATATGGAGGTGCATGATCTTGTTAGGTGAGACCTTCTCTCTCTCGCGATCATCGCCTTCACCCCGCCGAGAAGCTTTTGCGGCTAAATACGTCGTTCCAGAGTTCAGTTGGTAACTTGATAAGTTGATCATACCGGAATGTAGCGTATCAATCGATATGCATGCAGCAGCAAGGCACTTTGCTACCTTAGGTATGCGAATCAAGGTGTATGTACAGAATTTCTGCGAAGACGGACTAGGTAACTCTCAATGCCCATAGCCCCGTCTCAACAACCAGAGCGTTCAGCGCCGCAACGCGATCCCGCACAGTGGCATGCGGTCGGGTAGGCGGTCGACAGCAACGGGGTCGCAATTCATTCTCTTGAACCTGTTCGGCATCGTTGTTGGTAAACGCTATCTTAGATGACGCGACCCAAGACATGGCAAAAGAATGCCCCAGGAATGCGCCATGGGGAGCATGTTTGAGGGGCTCAGCTGTCAGGTTCGGGGGAGCGCTAATTTGTGTTTGGGCTCTCAAGCAACGGCTCTGTCCTGTGTTGTCCAAGCTTGGAGAATGCCTCATCTAATTACCTCGAGTGCTCCCGTAGCGTCACCCCCCGTTGCCGTGACTGTGGACTACGGACAATATCATGCGTATCATGGCCTTCAGCTGACATGGTTGAGAATAGAAGGAACTATTCATCATGATGACCTGGATCCATGGTCCTGGGCCTTCCGTTACGGCCACGAGGTGGGCCCGAGTAGAAATGTCTCGCATCACGCAAATCAGGATGTCGAGTTTCTTACCTTAGTTCTCGGAAGCGAATCTGCAACATGCGGGCCTCGAGGCAAAGCAATGAAGGCAAGGTACCGATTGTCTGCCCCTTCCCACCCTGGCGGGATGACTTGCATATCAAAGACATGGCCGGGCGAATAGAACATGGTGACAAGGACGAAGCAGGTGGATTGCGTATGGGAAGATTGTACCAGGGCACAAGTGGGCAAAGTTGCACCAAAGATGAAGTGGTAAAACGGTAACAAGCGAGAGACCGTCGGTGAGAGGGCAGGCAAGGCGGGCTTGTGTGTGTCGCGCGAGATTGGCTGGACTAAGATAGAAGACCACGCTTTCCAGGGCCATGGTAAATGTCGTGGTGAGAGACAAGCCAAGCGAGCCAAAGTCGGAGCCAAGGTGTGATGCCATGATTGGACACCTTGCCACACCCGCAACCGCACCCGTAACCGCAACCGCAACCGCACCCGCAAGCGTACCGGCATCAGGCGGATGTGCCATGATGAACGGACAGTAGGCCGACCGGGGAGCATGAGCGGCAGAGCCTGTGGCCTACGTCTCGTCCGCTTCCATCCACTGTTGCCAATGATGGTGTCGAGCCTGCTAGGTATGGAAAGTGGATGGCGCTATCTAAACAAGTAGAGGGGAGGCGCCCGAGGTCGATGGTTACGGCCGTAGGCGAATGGTACCGGTATTGAATGTGCTCTAGGAATGAGGCGGCCGACTGTGTTAGGCAAGATACGTAGAAATAGCCCTCAGGCCAGGTCAGTAAGCATAAGCAGACTCTACCTACCTTAACGGGCTGTGTAGAAATATCTACCGGTAGACGAAGAAGACGGCGTGTTAGGTAGCGTTGTCGCATGGTGTGCATGGGTAAGTAGGGAGCACGCATGCGGCTTCGAGTGGTAGAATGGAGTGAGAGATGGCGAGCCAGGGAGGATTGGGAGGTGAAGAGAGCGACGAGAACAGCGTGCTGGAGTCGAGATGATGACGATAATAACGAGCCTGGGAGGATCCGTCCATGGATGGCCCTGTACAGAGTAGTACCCGAGGGATTAGCTGGGCGCCTCGATGCGAGGTACCTCTAGGCCAACGAGGGGCATGTCGACCTCGTGGAGTACCCGTGGAGGACGCTCTAGACTCGAGAGGGAGTCGAGGCTCGTGGTGTTTTGGCAAATTCGGGATGAATGCTTTTTCCAGCAGGCAAAGTGCAAGTGTAGCCGAAGCGGAGGCGGATGAGCAGCAAGTCGGATGTGGAAGAGGATCGAAACGGCGGGCTGCAGAGAAGGGCTCGTTTGCTCGTTGGCTCCCACACTAGCGAGGCACGCTCCCTGGCAGGCGAGGGAGAAGGCACGTTGCGGCGCTGCAGCAGAGGGAGAGGAACAGAGAGGAGAGCGCCTCCAGGAGGTAAAGCTTGATGGTTGAAGCTTGTTGGTTGCTTGACGAGGCGACTGGAGGGCAAGCCGCAAAAGGATGGCGAGAAGTGAGGAGGAAATGTCAGGGGGGACCCTACTCTCCGGGACCTGCAGGACGGGACTCGATGAAGGAATAAGAAAGTGTTAGCGGCAGAAGCGGGGGAAGAAATCATCAGATGTTGGACTTGTGGCGGTGATGATGCGTTGCTGCTCGTGGTGGTGGTGGTGGTGGTGGTGGTGGTCATCAAACGTGGTGGAGGAGGATATTGGGTTGAGGATGGCCGTGAGGGAGGAAGATGTCGTTGTCACAAAAGTAAGTAACCTGAGGCACATGGATGTAAAAGTGCGAGATCTAAGGTAAGGTATCTGGGCAGGTACCTTGACTTGGGATCTTCCTGCCCTTGAGAGAAGTACCTGCCCTGCCTGTTTAGACACATGGCCTTTTCCTTCCATCGCGTGGAAAGGTGACGAGATTCGAGGAAGGAAGGGAGTAAGGCAGGGAGGAAAGACCAGGAAGCCGTCGTATGGCGTGCCTGCCCGCCCGTGCTTGACTGTCCTCACGATGTACATCGGTACGTATTGGATCACTACCTTGGGGAAGGCGGGTATTCGTTGAGTGCCTTCCTTACCGGCCTTGGGCAGGTACGGGTAGGTAAGGTACCTTACTGTTCTCACCTTTTGTTCCTTACTTTAGCTCAAGGTAAGGCAGAGAGCAGTCCATTAGGTACTTGGCCTACCTTGGGTAGTAGACGGAGGCGAGTTACTATCGGCACAGGCAGCGCCGCCATGGCAGTCTAGGGCACATGGTCGCTGAAACTCGCCTGATGTCTGCTGGAAACCCGCCGGGACCAGACTGACAGCGGCCCTTGCCTTGCGCTATCCGCGTCGGGGCTTTGGGGGCGATGTTGGTGCGGCCGGGACTTTACCTACCTTAGGTAAGCTAGGGATCCGACTCCCCTTCCATTGGGACCTCCACTCCGTCATGGTCGCTTATCTGTGCGAGTCTGGAAGCTCACCAATGTAGGTACCGATACCTACCAAGTATCTGCGTAGGTACCGTACCTTACTTACCTTACCTAAGGTACCTTAGGCAACTTACCTACCTACCTCGTACCTGGGGTATGTTTGATGGTTCAGTTCCTCTAAGATGGAAGACGTGGAAGGCGTGAAAGGAGAGATCGGTGACAGGGTTCTTGCCTTACTGCTGGGAAGTAAGGTACCTTACTACGTAAGGCAGGTACCTCGAGTTTGTTCCTCAGGTCTCCTCAGGTCAGGGCAGGTCCATTCTTGGAAGAGGTCTGTCCTCCTCCTTCCCGTCCGCCGTCGCTCTCCTCCCGCGCGCACTAAGGTAAGGTAGCGAGATGGACGACTTACTACGTACGGGACACAGACGGCATGGATGGTGGCTCAACCATGGGACCATTTCCTCCTGCTCCTGCTCCTCCTCTTCCTCAATCCTCTCACCACTTTACCACTAGGTATGAGAGACTGAGACTCCAACGCTCCGCTACCATCTACCTACCTATCTCACCGTCTCCGCCATCACGGCCGTATGCGTCTCTAATTGTCATGCTTCTTCTACATTACCGAGTACCTACCTGACCATCTGCCGCCGCCTTGTCTGCCACTACCCTAGGTAGCTACCTACCTCGGCGCCCCCCTCCGCCCCCCTCAATGTCGGCCACAACTTCACAGCAACAGCATTTGCGAGCCAGAGATTGGGTGCTTACCGCTCACCACCGCCGCACCGCCTGTCTGCGAGATCTGCAACAAGGGTTCTCCTTGTAATCCTCCTTTAGCCGTCGATCCAGTCTTCTCCAAACACCCGAGTCTTCCAAAGGGGGCAATGGAATGATCCCACGAGGCATGAACCTGGTCTATCTGACCAAACGTACGCTACCAACTACGCATACGTACGAATAATACGCCCCGATACATAGCCTTGCAATTGCTAGCCCAGCTTCGCCCGCCCGTCATGCCGTCCATCATTCATGGCAACGGCATGACTCCTGGCCCCTGAAGCCTGAAGGAACCCTCGCCTTGATGGTCTCGTCGCCTCCATCTTGGCAACTCGAGTTTGCCCTCTCAGACTTTGACGGTCAGACGGAGCCCTATCCGCCTCACTTGCGCTACTCTCCCACTACCGGTGTCAGTCGTCGCCTTACCGTCACGAATTACCATCTTAGTCGTCACCCTAGTCATGGCGACCTAGGTACCCAGGGGCGCCTCGAGCCAAGCCTTGTGAGGGTGTCGTTGTAGCCACCTTCTTTGCCGCCTATCGTTCAATATCTCTTTAATTCAACTTGAAGAGAGTCACGGACTGTGTCTTCTGCAGGAGCAACTCGCCAGATCAATTCCTGTAACACCCGCCGCCGGCCGCTAGATGCGTGCCTGTGCAGTGTTAGGTTGTGTACCTTGCCTCACGAATGCACACATCGCTCCCCAGACCCCAGGACTGGGACGTCCTCACGTTTGTGATCCTAGCCGTCAGTGCCATTGGTATGGATGGGGGCCGTGACCGCACCCAACACAGTATGGGCAAGTGGCTGCCCGCTCCACTTCCGGAACGTTCGCTCTCGAGATGTCGTCTGGCCGACTGTCGGGCTGGGAACACAAACCCCATGGACCTAAGCAAGCCAAGCAAGCACCAACGACAACCGAAAGAATTGCAACCATGGCCAGGCACTTGTTGCTTCGAGCCTATCGACAGCGGCCGTGTGCCATTTGCTCGCGTCGCCTGCGAACGCAGCCAGCTGCTCGTTCGTCGGTACTTGCTCTGAGCTCGTACTTAGAGCTACACCAACGTTTTCGAAAAGACATCGATTTGTATCTTTGCCATGTTGAACCGAGTCTAACGAGGACGCCGCGGCGGGAAGCCACCAACCTTTCCAAAACCACCCACGTTGAATATAAGACCGCAACCGTTCCCAGGCTATCGTCGACGTTGAGCCATCTCATTGCCTGCCCACTGCGAGCCAACCATCCGATACTAGTCACGGTCTCTGGAATCTCTATTTGCTGGAGCCCAACCCGTCCTGGTTCCATCACCAACTGATTCCGGTCGTCGTCGTCGTCGACAACTCCCACACCCCCCTGCTGGTTGTCATCGACCCATCGCATTTCACTTTGCGGCATCGCCCGCCTTTCCCATCTCACCCCAAGCTACCGCCCGTCAATTGGAATTAGGTGCAGTCGTCTCAGACACGAGTCTCACGCTTGTTGACTCTCCGACAACCACTAGGAACGAACCGACGGCGGCAAGTCCACCAAGCCAGCCCACTAAGCACCTCGTGAAGAAGGCCCATCCAACGGGGAGGGGAATTGGGTTGTGAACAGTAAGTCTGTGCCTGACATGACAGCGAGACACGGGCGCTACGGAAAGAAGTTGAGTTGACGTGCGGAGGCGGGCAGATAGCCAGACACAGATCCGTCTATTCCCGTACAAGACGGCCGCCAATTCACAGGCCCACGCCGCCAGGCCACGCCAGGCCTTGCCAATTTCGTGCCGTGAGTCTTGAACTCTCTTTTCTGGACCCCTTCCACGTTCCCCTGGTAGAGCCAGGCATCTTTGCTTGCGCTGCTCTGCCCAAGCAATAAAATGGCCGGTCATGGCGCCAACCCGTCTCCCGCTCTCCGGCGTCAAGGCTTACACGGGGAGACTGCCATGGCTTCTCGAGTCCTGGGAAACACACACAGTGCTGGCTCGTAGTCCGAGACGGGTCACAACAAGACGGGTGTGTTTTGGATTCGCCCAGATTTGAACCTCATCAGCGTCGACCGACAGAGTGGTCTCGGCTTTACATCTCACTAGATGATGTCCTCGGTGACGGCTCTGGTCGAAACCCCCAACATTTCCCTCCACACGCACGCACATACACGCACACACACATACTCACGCACTTGGGCCCTTGTGGAGGCATATCGACCAGGGCGTTCGTTCAGCTGCGCTGGGGGGCCCTGCTCGGGCAGAAATGACGGGGATTCGATCTCAATCAACTGCCCGGGTCTGCAAAGCCGCCTAGCTTTATTGGACCATCCGACAGGCGTCGCCGCCTGGCTTGCTTCCCGCCGTCGATCATCCCGTCTCTAGCCTCTAGTGCAGTATCGCTACGTCCTCCTGGCTGCAAGGGGGTGTAGTGTGGTAGTCAAGTAGTGTATGCGTAGGGAACATGGAGGGGAGCCCGAGTGTCAACACACCACTGAAGGCAGCGAAACCCCGGCTTGGCCCTGCAAACATGCTTGGCTGGGCTGCGATGGGCTGTGGTGGGAGAAGATCGAGAAGCCAAGGTTGAAGCAAGAGGTCGAGACGATAGCAACACAGCGCCGCCTCTGCCTCTTTCGATGCCTTGTGCATCTGCGCATCGCCAACCAATTCTCGACATGTTCAGTGTCGTCAAGTTTCCAGCACACGCTCCCCTCATTTTCAAACAACGACTTGACCCGACAGTCCTCTCTGTCACCGCTGAGGTTACAATCACGCTATTCTCCAGCGGGAGGATGAATCCACTGATCGCCCCCGGGGCCGAGTGCTTCACCTGCACTATTAGCAATTGGGCTGACCAATTAGTGGTGACAGGAAACATCGAGAAAGAAACGAGCAGGGCAGGGCAGCAAATGCCAGGGGCAGGGCAGGAAAGCTCCGAGATTCAACCCCCCCCGGTGAGGCACAGAAATTCCACGGCGTCTTCTTGACGCTCGCGTGCAGGCAGCAGGCAAAGGCAGAGCTCAGCTCAGCGGAGAGGCAGTGTCGTAAGTGTACCTACCTACCCATACGGCAACAGAGAAGGGTGCAAGCCTTGCCTGAGCCCCCATCTTCACCAGCACTCTTGATTAGTTCTTGATTGTCTAATACAGACTACCGGTAGAGAGTATCACGCGTTATTGATCGACCCTCTGAGACCAAGGCGAAGGAAGAAATAAGCATATTCAGGGGGTGCAAAGCAATTGTGCCTGGGCTTCTTCACATTACCGAATACCTCGCCGTTTATCGCGACTTTTTTTTTTTTTTT